>JAODAL010011373.1:0-100335 GCA_025379985.1 Phyllomedusa bahiana
TTTAAAACCCTATCCATTTGTGTCATATTGTTGAGTAAGATTCCTCCTCAAAAATTGACATAACTATGGTAACATGAAAAATAAGGATACATGAAATAATTATGCTCTAATATATCCTTACATTCTTGTCCATCACTGGTAAAGTCCTGCATAAAAATTAGACTTTGTTTTGAAAAGTGATGCATAGAAAATTGGAGTGCTATATGTCTTCTTCATAAAGCACCACTGTTTTACAATCTGTGATGTATGTGAAGACATAATACACCAAAGTCTATAACAGTTTTACATTTAAAAGGCTTGTCCCAACACAACAATCCATTCTCTAGAGCAATCCACCGCAGCAATTATTCTTGGGGCAGCAATACAATAGTCTACAGGAGGAAATATTAGTTAGTAATGGTATGCAGGTAGTGTGTGAGTTTGGATATCAGACCTGGGATTGATGGAAGGTATAGTGCACAGTTGCTCCCAGTTTGGGATCTGCTGGCTTTATTTATAGGTGATTCTTGGCAGATTCACAACACTTCCAACAGTGAACAGGGTTCACACTTCTCATCCTCTGCAACCACCTCACAGGCAGTTCTCTGGACAATCTCTCAGGCCCTTTCTTCCTCTCTCTTATCTCCTCAGCCTACAGAGCATTGGTCTTGTGAACTGGCTACTTGCTATTAATAATATTGTCTCTGGGCTACCTCTACTGGCCTCAGCTCTACTTCCACTCTATCAGGACAGTGTGTCTCGCTGTCCTTACTTACATCTCTGTAGCGAGTGGTCCCGCTCCTCGGCCCGCGGACCGCGGGCACACCTGTGGCTGCCCCCCCGAGCGTTTACCGGGGTCGGGTGGCGCCGCTGGCCGCGGGACGAGCGGTAGGTCTGCAGCACACAGAGACTCACCTGACCTCTTTACTGTCCCGTCCGCGCCCTCTGCCGGCCAAGGCGCGCGTACCCGCTCCCTAGGGCGCGCTCGTTCTTGGAAATTTAAAGGGCCAGCGCCCCGGTAATTGGCTAATTGCCGGGCGCTTTCCCTATTTAAGGTTTCAATTCACAATCACTCCTTGCTGGATCTATGTTGCCTCATGCCTTAGTAAAAGCGTTCCTTAAGTGTATTCTCACCTTACCGTGTTCCAGACCTCTTGCTACGTTTCTCGACTCCGAACCTCTGCCGCCGGCCCTGACCTTCCTGCCTGTCCACGACCACGAACCATTGCCGCCAGCCCTGACCTTACTGCCTGCCCACGACTACGATTCTTTTATTACGATTCTGTACCATGTGCAACCGGCCGCCATTGCAACAAGTCACGTCGGGGTGCATGGTGCCTACGCCGCAAGGGAAGTCCATCCGCTTTGCGGCGGGCTCTGGAGTAATACCGGGGCTACTTAGACTCCGCTCCCTGGCGTGGCTTAACTATCATCGCCTGCGGTGGTCCAGAGGATCCACTACCCAGCCGTTACAATCTCTTTGCTCCTTCCAGTCTCCAAGGACAGTCTCTCTATCCTAACTTCTGTTTCTTTCATTCTCTGACAACAGTGCAAAACTGTCCTATCTTCTTCCCTCCTTTCTCTCTCACCTTTCTGCCTGTTCCTGCCTTTCCTCCTCTGTTTCTCTCTGTGAGGGCTTGGGCAGATGGTTATCCTATGGCCTGGTCCCTACACTGCCGGCAAGTGTAGGAGATGATCCCAGATGCTGGAACTTCTTCTCAACTGTATTGCACTGAATTCAACACAACTAAACTCAGAAATGAACTTAACTGACTGTAGACCATGGCAGATCCTCCTTTTAACTGTCTGCCTGCAGCTCCTCCCTCTTCCTGATTGGACACAGGCCCAGCCATGCTTTTTTTCTCTGCTAAATTCCCACTTACCCTAAATAAAATGCTTAGTCAGTTAGCTCCCTGTATACACGCAATAAAAATAGGGAACACAGCCACACATTTAATATGAGAAATTTGTATTTCATGTTACACCGTCCAAATGAATTGGCATCCAAGTAATACATGGTTTCATCAAGTTCACCAAATAACTGCTTGTTCCATGGGAAATTATTACGACAATATGGAATTACTAACAATGTAATTGCTTAATGTAATGTTGGTTACAAAACTGGATTGTAATTTAAAAGCCTAGCCAAAAGCTGAATTATGGTTTGACAACCCTTTGTTAACAGTAATCTTTCACTCCTGTCCCATAAATAGCCATTATTTTTTAAAACCATAATTTGACTCTAAGCTTGTTTTGAAAAATTCTCATGAAATTCAGTTTTTTTTTAATTTGCTTTTATAAAGAAGGGGCACTCTTAATTTTTAGTTTACCACGATGGTTCAGGTTTTGGAAGCTCTGGGTTTTAAAAAAGGGTTGGCCTTTTTAACCTTTGATTATTTTTTTGTTAACCACTTTTTAACCCCCCTTAAGGACACACCCAGTTTTTGGCCCTTCCTAAAAACCCCCTTTTTTGAAATTGAAAATTGACACCTTTTTTGGGGGAAATAACCTTTTAACATTTTTACCTATCCATGTGATTCATAATTGTTTTTCGTAAAACCATTTTGCTTAAATTAATTTTAGTAAGAAATTTGCAAAAAAAATCCTTGATTTTTTGAAAATTTTCTGATGAAGACAATTTTTAAACCACTAAAATTAGTTTATAACTAGCATCTACCAATGTCCACTTAGGTTAAACAAAATTTTTTAAAAAGTTTTTTTAAAATTTTACAACTTACAAAACTTTTTTTTTGGACGGTCAGTTCGAAGGTTTGGGGGCCCTTAAAGTAGATACACCCAAAAAAAAGTGTAAGCAGAGCGATATGGTTTAAACTGGTGGGGGCAATGAGTGGCTGAGAGAAGGGGAACATCTTTCCTTATTTAGGTGTGTAGGTTTTGATTCCTTTTGCCCACTACTAATTTTGTATATTTTGTTTTTTTTTCAAAAATAAACAAGGATTTTTATTGACCAAAATGTATTCCCAAACTTAAAGCCCAATGTTCCGGAAAAACAATCTCTGAATCAGGGGAAGGGGTAAAAGTTCAAAAAGTTATTCTCACATAAAGTAACCGTCAGATTTTAAAACCAGGGCTCTGTCAGGAAGGCCAAAACTGGCCCCAGCAGTAAGGGGTTAATTGGAGCACAGTTGAAACTGCACCAAAACTGCGCTGTGTGAAAGCATTTCTTAGGGGTAAGTCCAGATGATATAAAAAATTTAAAAAGTATTTCATGTGAATTTCGGTTGTTTTTTTTCAGTGGATTTACAATTAGAAAACAAGTCCCATTCACCTCTACGGGGTTTTAGACCCGTTTTACATGAGGTTTTTAGCCATCTCCATTGGCCATAATAGTACATTTTCCACGTGTAATAAGGTTTGGGAAAAAGAACAGATCTAGTTTATTTTACTTTAAAAAATGATTGCGCAAAAGGGTGTAAAAAACTACAGTCATATTTTTTTTGAGGGCGTAGAAGATGGTTTTCTTTGGGTTTTGATTAGTTTTAAGTCATATTCCATGTGGATTCCGACTTGAAATACTCATCATGCGGACATCACCTTAGAGGTAGTTTGCCTAGTTTTTTGGCTTTGTAGCAAGTCAGGGATCACATATGAGACAAAACAAAACGAAATAGCTGAAAATTCTGGCTTTTTGACTTTAGGAATAAAAAAATATTAGTATTTATTTTATTATTAATTTTTAATATTATTATTATTATTTTTATAAGTATTATCGTAGTTACTCTAAAATTTTAGTGCAATGTTTTTTAAGATCAATTAAGCAGTTTTTTTCAACCAGTCCTCAAAACCCCCCAACAGGTCAAGTTTTAGGGTCCCTCAGTATTCCCCGGTGATATAAATTTTTGTCAGTGCTTCTGTGGGGATCCTGAAACATGACCTGTTGGTGGGTCTTGAGGACTGGATTAGAAAAATGAATTGAGGGAAAAAATTTGTACCGTATACTATAAGCCGCCCAATAAAAACCCAGGCCCTAATTTTTCCACAAAAACTGGGGAAACTTATGGACATTAACCTAGGGGGGAAAATCAAGCGGGTATTGGGAATTTAAAAGTAAAAATGGGAAACCCAAAAAAATTAATGGCAGGAATAGGCAGTTTAAGTCCCCCAAAAAGTAGGCAGGTTTATGTCCCCCCCTGGGGGAAATGCAGGGGCGGGAAAGGCATTTTGGGCCCCACAAATTGGGGCCAAAGGCCCCCGGCCCCCCCCCCCCCGACAAAAAAAAAAAAAAAAAAAAAAAAACACTCTCACCCAACACACATGCCTGGCCCCCCCCCCCCCTCCTCCCCCCTAGGCGGAATGGAAAAAAAAAACACAATTTTCCGACAACAGCCTCCCCCCTCACACACACCCCCCGCCCCCACACTACAGCCCCCCCTCACACACTACAGCCCCCTCTCACACACTAAGCCCCCCCACACACTCAGCCCCCCCCACACACTACCCCCCCTCAAACCAAGCCCCCCTACACCTACATGGCCCCCCTCACACAAAAGCCCCCCCCCCACACTACGCCCCCCCCAACCCCCACCCCCCCCTCACTTTCCTCCCCCCACAAACTACCCCCCCCCCTCACACCACACCCCCCCCTCACACCACACACCCCCCCCCTCACACACCACGGCCCCCCCTCACACACCACGGCCCCCCCTCACACACCACGGCCCCCCCCCCCACAAAAAAAAAACACGGGCCCCCCCTCAACACCACGCCCCCCCCACACAAAACCCCCCCTCAACACCCCCCCCCCCCACACGTACCTCCCCAAAACCCCCACAGCCCCCCCCAACCTGTAGCCCCCCCTAACTATGCCCCCCCACAACAGCCCCCCTCACAAAACCCCCCCCCACACATGCCCCCCCTCCACACCACACCCCCTAAACCAAAAAGCCCCCCCCACACCACCACCCCCCCCCACCATGTAGCCCCCCCTCAACACCAAGCCCTCCCCCCAAGGGACCTCCCCCAAAACACCCAAAGCCCTCCCCCACACTGTAGCCCCCCCACACACCACAGCCCCCCCCCTCACTGTCCTCCCCCCCCAAAAACCCCCCACCCTCCCCCCATGAACCTCCCCCACACACCACAGCCCTCCCCCCCACACGTGCCTCCCCTAAAAACACCACAGCCCCCCCCCCTACACTTAACCCCCTCACACACCCCAGCCCCCCCCCCTTTTTAGCCTCCCCATCAAAACCCCCCAAAAGCCCCCCCCCAACTGTAGCCTCCCCCCACACACCCACAGCCCCCCCTCCTGTACCTCCCCTCAAAAACCCCCACCCCCCCACCAAATGTGCCCCCCCTCAAACCACGCCCCCCCCCCCTCACCTCCCCCCACACACCCCAGCCCACCCCCTCACTGTAGCCCCCCTCACAACCACACCCCCCCCTGTAGCCTCCCCGCCCACACCACAGCCCTCCCCCCCTACACTGTAGCCTCCCCTCAAACACCACAGCCCTCCCCTCACTGTAGCCTCCCCTCACACCCCCAGCCCCCCCTCACTGTAGCCCCCCTCACACACCACAGGCCCCCCCCTACGGCCTTTCCCCCCCCCCACCCCCCAACCCCCCCCTACATGTACCTCCCCTCAACACCACACCCCTCCCCACACTGTAACCCCCCTCACACAACCCCACAGCCCTTCCCCACTGTTGCCCCTCCCCCCTCAACACCAAGCCCCCCCACACCCAGCCTCCCCTCAAAAACATTCCCCCCCTAAAGTAGCCCCCCCTCCCCACACCCCCCAGCCCCCCCCTCAACCCCTCCCCTCACACACCAAAGCCCCCCCACTGACCTCCCCCACACCCACGCCCCCCCCCCACATTAACCTCCCCCACAACCACCCCCCCCCACACTTTCCCCCCTCAAACCACGCCCCCCCCACACTTTCCCCCCCTCCCCCACACCCCCCAGCCACCCCCCACAAGAAGCCTCCCCCCACACAACAGCCCCCCCCTAATGTAGCCTCCCCCTCCCCACCACAGCCCCCCCACACTGTAGCCTTTCCCCCACCCCCACACCCAAACCCCCCCCCTCACTGGGACCTCCCCTCACACACCCCCACCCCTCCCCCTACAATAGCCTCCCCCTCACACACCACAGCCCTCCCCCTACACTGTAGCCTCCCCTCACACACCCCCCCCCCCACACGTAACCTCCTCCACACCACAAGCCCTCCCCTCATGTCCTCCCCTACACACCACGCCCTCCCCCTCATGTAGCCCCCCTCAAAACACCACACCCCCCCCTCACTGAGCCTCCCCCACCCCACAAACCCTCCCCCTCATGTGCCCCCCCTCACACCCACAGCCCCCCCCCTCCCTAGTCCTCCCCTACAAAAAACCCCGCCCCCCTCCTGTAGCCCCCCTTTAACAACACCCCCCCACTGTTAGCCTCCCTACAAGACAAAAGCCCCCCCTCAATGAGCCTCCCCTACACACCACAGCCCCCCCAAGTACCTCCCCCCAACACCACAGGGCCCCCCACACTGTAACCTCCCCCCACACACCCCCCCTCCCCCACACTGAGCCTCCCCCCAACACCACAGCCCCCCCACCCCTGTACCCCCCTCACACACCACAGCCCTCCCCACACTGTAACCTCCCCCTCAACCCAAAGGCCCCACCCCCACTGTCCTCCCCTCACCACCCACCCCCCTCATGTCCTCCCCCACACACCCACCCCCCTCCCCAATTTAGCCTTTCCCCACCACACGCCCCCCAGTAAAACCCCCCCCCAACCCCCCCCCACACCCCCCCCCCTCCGTCCTCCCTCAACACCCCCACCCTTCCCCCCCACATTTTAGCCTCCCCTGACACACCACCCCCCCCCTACCTTTAGCCCCCCCTCACACACCCACCCCCCCCCCCTACACGTAGCCCCCCTTTAAACACCCCAGCCCCCCCTATTAGCCTCCCCTCACACCACAAAACCCCCCCCTAATGACCTCCCCTCCACACCCACAGCCCCCCCCCACTGTAGCCTCCCCCCACACACCACACCCCACCTCACTGTAGCCCCCCCCTCACACAACCCAACAGCCCCCCCCTCACTGTACCCTCCCCACACCCCCCAAACTGCCCCCCCCCTCATGTACCTCCCCTCACAACCAACCCCCCCCCTCCGTACCTCCCCCCTCACCCCCCACAGCCCCCCCCCTCACTGTACCCCCCCTCACACACCACAGCCCTCCCCACACTGTAGCCTCCCCTCACACACCACAGCCCTCCCCACCCTGTAGCCTCCCCCCACACACCACAGCCCTCCCCCTACACTGTAGCCTCCCCTCACACACCAAGCCCCCCTCACTGTAGCCCCCCCACAACCCCCAGCCCCCCCCCCCGGGACCCCCCTCAACACCACAATCCCCCCCTACGTAGCCCCCCCTACACACCACAGTCCCCCCCCCACTGTAGCCTCCCCCCACATACAGCCCCCCCATGTAGCCTCCCCCCACAAACCCCCTTTACTCAACCCCTTTCCCCCACCCCCAACTTTGGCCCCCCCCTTACCCCCCTCACACACCACAGCCCCTCCCCTCACTGTAGCTCCCTTTAGCCTTCCCCCCACCCCCCAAACCCCCAAATAAAAAAAACCCTTCTTGGGGGCTCCAACCCTTTCCCCCAAATGCCCCCGGGGAAAAAAGCTCGCCCATTTCCCCCTCCCCCCAAAGACATTGCGGGAAACTGGTCACAAACACAAAGGGTTTATCTAAAATCTTTCCCCAAAAAAACCCTTGTCACCTGGCCCCAATCAGGCCCCCCTCACAACCTCCCCCCCCCCCCGCCCCCCCAAAAGGGGGGGGTAAAACGCCTCCCCTCTGTTAAGTCCCCAGGGAAGCTCCCCCAATGGGGGGCCCCCCCCCACCCCCACCCCCCCCTACACGAGGGGCCCCCCCAAATTCCCCCTCTGTTTGCCTACCCCAACGTCCCCCTTCCCTTTAGTCCCCCTAAACAAACATTTTAAAAAAAATTAAAAAATACAAGTACTTCCCCCCCCAACCCCCACCCCCAGTATCCACTTCAAAACTTTCTTAGGTAGGGGGCAACCAACCCCCAATTTAAACCCCCACAAGGGACAAAACCCTCCACAGGTGCCTTTACATACCCAAGGTCCAATTACCCCCCTAAAGGGAAAAACTCACTAATTTTGGGGGGGCCCCCAAAACCACATTTTGGGGGTTTTTCTAACAAAAAAAGGAGTTCCCCAACCATTTTTTCACTAAAATTTTTTGGGGGACAAAACCCAAAACCCTCCTAAATTAGTTTTTAAAAAAATTGGGTCCCCCCAAGTGTTAAAAAGGGCTAATTTTTTAAATTCTCCAAAATAAAAAAATCTCATGGCCCTCTACCTAGAAAAAAAAAAGGAAAAAAAAAAGTTCCCCCTTTTGGCCCCTTTTTAAAAACCGAGGGCACATGTGGTTTTGCCCTCACACCCTTTCATACTGACACAAAAGTCCCCAAAGTATTACCAATTACACTACAGAGGGTTTTCAAACATTACTAAGTGTAAAAAAAAAAAAAAAATAGTGTAAAATATTTATCCCTAAATGGGATTAAAAAAATAAAAAAAAACATAAAAAGTGTAGAATAAAATAAATGAAATAATTTTGAATAGAAAAATGATTGTTCATACATTACACAAAAAAACCTACACGTATTAGGTTCCACACGACCGTTATAACCTGTAGAAATAATCCAACAGGTCATTTAGTGTGAAATGTGAATGGTATAAAAAAAATAGTTTAAAAAACAAATGCAGAGAAACTCAAATTATGCCTCCAAAAATACAACTTCTCCCTCATAAAACAAGTCCTCCTACAACTGCGAAATTGAAAAAATAGTTCAGACTGTTGAAACACAATGAGGCAAAAATTTAAAAAAATTAATAAGGCCTTTGCAGTCCTGGTGCTTAAGGGGGTTGAGTTAATCTATACTTACCACATTCTGTAGTTCTACATCTTGCTTCATGGTGTTGCTTAATCTCGGAAATTATTTTTGCTATTTTCCTGGTTTCCTAACCTGTAGCTTAACATAAAGAATGTTGATTCTGCATAAAATGTTGTGCATTTAGGAAAATACATTTTTGCCAAAAAGACTCCTTCCAGGTCTTTGTGCAGTGTCATTTATCCTTCAGTCCTTTTACCTTCCCACACATGTATTAATCTCCTTGTCAACTATACTACGATACATTTTTCCACAAACAGACAAGCTTGATTGTGGCATTGAAAAGTCTGACTGCTGGAATTAGACTTTTATCAGATCCTGTTAGCTAGTAGAGTACAGCTGAATTATACAGCAGTCCCCAGATCAGTATTTAGTGGATACAGTGCAAGCTCATCACCTTGACCCCATCATATGTACAGGTGCCTTATGTATCTGTACCAGGGTCGCCAACAGAAATTTCAGGGCCCCATACAGCTGAAGCGTGTGGGCCCCCCCCCTCAAACCCCGCCCCCAGCTGGGCGGGTGGCTGGACATGTGGTAGGTAGCTGGGTTCAGTAGCCAGGCGGGTAGGTAGGTAGTCAGGCAGTTAGTCAGGCAGGTGGGTAGTCAGATGGGTAGGTAGGTAGCCAGACTAGGTAGCCAGGTGGGCAGGTAGGTAGGTAGGTAACTGGGCATGTAGGTAGCAAGGCAGGCAGTTGGGTAGTCTGGCAGGCAAGTAAGTAGCTGGGTGGGTTGGTAGCCTGGCTAGGTAGCCAGGCGGGCGGGTAGGTAGGTAGGTATCCAGACAGGCAAGTGGGTAGCAAAGTGGACGGATAGGTAGCCAGGCAGGCAGGTAGGTAGCTGGGCCCTGAAATTTCTGTTGGCGGCCCTGGGCAGGTAAGTAGGTAGCCAGGTGGGTAGCCAAGTAGGCGGGTAGGTAGCCAGGCAGGCAGATAGCCTAGCTAGGTAGCCAGGCAGGCAGGTAGCCTAGCTAGGTAGCCAGGCAGGCAGGTAGCCTAGCTAGGTAGCCAGGCAGGCAGGGTAGCCCTGGAGCTTAGGTAGCCAGGCAGAGCAGGTAGCCTAGCAAGGTATGTCCAGGCGAGGCAGGTAGCCAGTCTAGGTAGCAGGCAGGCAGGTAGCCTAGCTAGGTAGCCGGGCAGGGCAGGTAGCCAGCAGGAGCCAGGCAAGGCAGGTAGCTAGCTAGGTGCCGGAGGAGTAAGCTAGCATGGTAGCCAGGCAGGCAGGGTAGCTAGGCTAGGTAGCCAGGCAGGTAATGGTGGCTGGGGTGTAGGTACCAGTGCAGGCAGTATAGGTAGCAGCTGGTGGGTAGTTAGGTAGGCCGGGCAGAAGGTGAGGTAGCCAAGTAGCAAGTGGAGAAGGATAGGTAGCCAGGTGGGTAGCAGGTGGGTTGGTAGGTACTAGGCAGGTAGCCGATAGGCATGAAGGCAAGTAGCCGGTGAGGAGGTGGCCGGGTGGAAAGGGCAAGTAGCCAGGTGGAGCGGTGGAAGGGGGCAGGTAGCCAGGCAGGAGGCCAGGGTGGAAGGCAGGGTGGTAGCCAGGCAGGAGGCCAGGTGGAAGGTGCAGGTAGCCAGGCAGTGAGGCCGGGGGGAAGGCAGGTAGCCAGGCGAGGTGGCCGGGTGGAAGGCAGGTACTACAGCAGGAGGCCGGCTGTAATAAGGTACATGGTAATTCTCATGGCAAGGAGGCCACGTTAAGGACAGGTAGCCAGGCAGGTGGCTAGGTGGAAGGACAGATAGCCAGGCAAGTAGCCAGGTGGAAGGACAGATAGCCAGGCAAGTAGGGGGTAGAAGGGCAGGTAGCCAGGTGGCCGGGTAGAAGGGCAGGTAGCCAGGTGGCCGGGTAGAAGGGCAGGTAGCCAAGTGGCCGGGTAGAAGGGCAGGTAGCCAGGCAGGAGGCCAGGTGGAGGGGCAGGTCGCCAGCCAGGTGGCCGGGTGGACTGGCAGGTAGCCAGGCAGGAGGCCGTGTGGAAGGGAGGGCAGGTAGCCAGGCAGGAGGCCAGGTGGAAGGGAGGGCAGGTAGCCAGGCAGGAGGCCAGGTGGAAGGGAGGGCTGGTAGCCAGGCAGGAGGCCAGGTGGAAGGATAGGTAGCCAGGCAGGTGGCCGGGTGCAAGGACAGGTAGCCAGGCAGGAAGGCAGGTGGCCGGGTGGGGCCCCCCATCCTACAGAGAGAGGGCCGCCCTCCTTATTACAGCTAACATTGATTGATCAACTTACTTTTCCTGCGCTGTAACCGGAGCTGGGCCCTTCTCTCTCTCTGCCCGCGCAGCTTCTGCCCAAGGGCGGTATGCGGGACAATTTGAATCAGTGAAGCCCCGCCCATGGGGGGCGTGGCCTCACTGATTTACTTAGCCGTCCCGCATCTCGCCGGCAGAGGAAGAAAAGGCCCGCCTGCTCCGGTCACAGCGCGCAGGAGGAGTAAGTAGAGCATGCACTGCGCATGTCAATCAGCGCAGCTGTGAGCGGACCTGGAGCGCCGCCCGCCCCTCCCTCCCGCGTTCTCAGTAGCGCTGCGCCGCCGGGCCCCAGCCGCCCACAGCGCTGCCAGCCCCGCCCCGCCGCCCTAAGAGCAGCGCGGCGCCCCCGGGCCCCCGCCGCACACAGCCGCGCCACACATGTGCAGTACCCGCCAGCGGCGTCGGGCCCCCCCTTGCTTCATAGACCCGCCGGGCCCCATACGGACGTACTGCCTGTACCCCCCTAATGGCGGCCCTGATCTGTACACCTGCACTCTATTGTATCATAGAGTTTTCCCATTGTGGGAATTAGTTTGACAAATGGTAGGCACAAGCGGGTTTGGTTGCAAAGAAAAATAGGGTTTATTTCAAAACGGACAAAAACAAAACATGAACAAGGCAGCCAGCTGGATGACAGCCAGAAAGAAGGGTAGAGGGAAAAGTGTCAGGGAGGTTAGTCCTGATCTGGCACACCCCAACAAATTTGAAAGATTGGCAGATGAGGGGGATGTCAGTTCAGAAATAGCACTGCTGCAGCAAGACACTGCCCCTGTCTGCTCCAGTAAGATTAGGAATAGGAGCGCAAGGCAGGCTTGACAGGTGCTGCTACTTGGGGACTCCATAATCAAGGTATGTTCACATGGCGTGATTTCGGCGTGCATTTCGGCGCAAATTTGTGCTCTAATATGGGAGAGATGCGCACCAAAATTACGGTAATCCATAGCTCTCATAGATAACTATGGGTTACGCCTCGTCCCACCCGCACGTACAATACAATCGGATTGTACATGAGGGGAGATGTGACATGTCAATTATTCGCAGAGAATACGCGCTGCGATTAATGAATGTCAATGGGGCTGTCGGGCTGCCGGCCCCCCGCATCACGGGAGTATGCGCGTATTAGCGCGAGCTCCCGAAACACACGATGTATTGCGGTGACGCTGTACACGCCGCAATACATTGCGTGAACATACCATTAGGGGAACAGACAAGACAATCTGTCACATGGACCAGGATCGCCACAAGGACAAGTTGTCATGGTGAACATTGGCACCAATGACAAAGTTAGAGGTAGGTGGAGTGTCCTTAAAAAGGATTTCAGGGATTGAAGCCAAAAGCTCAAGGCAAGGACCTCTAAGGTAATATTTCCAGAAATACAACAGAGACAGTGGGAGATTAAGGAGGTGAATAAGTGTCTCAACGATTGGTGTAGGAAAGAGAGACTTGGGTTTTTGGAGAACTGGGCTGCTAGGGATGGGCTGCACCTAAATGGGGAAGATGCAGCTGTATTGGGGGACAATATGGCCAGGAAGTTGGAAGAGCATTTAAACTAGGTACTGGGGGAGAGGACAACTACCCATAGGGCGTGCACAATAGAGAAGAGTGCGAGAGCAGAGAATGAACTATAACGCAGGGGGTGGAGTGGAGGGGGGTAGTAATAGTTAATAAGGACAGGGTTAAAAACATTAAAACTAAAAATTAAAATCTAAATTGCATGCTGACCAATGCCATGATTCTTACTAGTAAAATTAATGAACTAGAATTATTTATTGCTGTAGAAAAATATAACATAGTGGGGATAACTGAGACATGGCTGGATGAGAGCTTTAACTGGGTGGGTAACTTACAGGGATACATTTATTTAGAATAGATCGTATAAATTGGAAGGGGAGAGAGGTATGTCTTATAAAATCCTGTCTGAAGGCAACACTACGTGAAGATATACATACAGGAAATGAACATGTGGAGTCATTATGGTTAGATATACAATAATAAAACTCTATTTGAGATCTGCTATAGGTCACCAAATATAACAGACCGTGCCCCACTAACCGCTAAGGTTTACTTTTGGGCCGCAGATAGGTCTCTGTAGTTGTAAACCTCTCTGCGAAGGCAATCAACTGATCCAGCATTTTGGGGTCTCAACCAGCAGAGAATGTCTCAAGGAAGTCCATGATAATCTGGTCAACAATGGCTGAGGGACTCAGAACCTCTGGTAGTAGTCACTTGCGCACAAGGTGTAGCAGATCAAAAGCTGAGAGCGGGGCGACTTATGTTTCTCAAACCACCAATCATGGACTAAGTGCTATCTACCCTGCTATGACCTGCAACACAGAATAGTCCGCAGTCACAGATTTTATTTTTCCCTGGGTGACAAATTTATTTTTCTCACAATTTTTCTTTATTCTAATTTAACTATTGTTATAAATGTTTAACCCTTACCGCCGCAGCCCCATTTTTGAAATCTGACATGTGTCACTTTATGTGAGAATAACTTTTTAATACTTTTACCTATCTATATGATTCAGAAACTGTTTTCTCGTGACACATTGTGCTTTAAGTTAGTAAGAAATTTCGGTCCATACAAATATTAAAATAGCATGAAAATTTAGAAAAATTTTCCATTTTCAAAGTTAAAAAATTTCTGTATGTAAGACAGTTATTTCATTCAAAATAGTTTATAACTAGCATCTACCATATTTCCACAGTAGGTTGTCATCATTTTCTAAATGTTTTTTTTTTTTATGACATTATGGGGATTAGAAATTTAGTAGTAATTTTTCACATTTTCTAGAAAATTTGCAATATAGATGTAATGGGGGCTGGCGCGGGCGCCGCAGCGGCCTGCGACCATCCCCCTGCTGCCTGGGCACCGGCTCACTTACCAGTACACACTACTGTGTACACTGATCCTGCCTGTCCCGGCCGCTGCGCGCGACGGCTGGTCTGGATGTAAAGGGCCAGCGTCCCGGTAATTGGTCTATTGCCGGGCGCGGGTCCTATTTAAGGGATACGCCCCCAGTTCATTGGTGTGCACTAGAGAGTCTTGAGTGTGTTGGAGTTCCGTTTGATTACCCGTGTACCAGTCCGTCCGCTACGTTTTCTGACCTTGCCTGTTTGCAGTCTGCCCTGACCTTCTGCCTGTCCCCGACTACGCCTCTGGATTACGATTCTGTACCACGCAGTATCCCGGCCGCCATCGCAAGCAAGTCACGTCAGGGGTAGCGACCTGGTGGCCTCAAGCCGCAGCAAGTCCACGCTCGTGGCCCCGCTGATGGCCCTTATGAAGAAAGCTGCCAACCCCAAATCCTGGCCTCCAGAAGCCCAAGAAGCCTTTGATCAGCTTAAGTCAGCATTTGCTTCTGCTCCTGTTCTGTCTCATCCGGACCTGCAGCGTCCGTTCGTCCTCCTCAGTAGGTGCAGGCGCTGTCCACCTACAGAAGACCTCCTCTGGGAAACTACATACTTGCGGCTTCATCTCAAAAACCTTCACCCCAGCCGAATAGAATTACACAATTGGTGATCGTGAATTACTGGCCATTAAGTTAGCATTAGAAGAATTGCGGCACTTGCTGGAGGGAGCTCGCCACCCCTTCGATATATTCACCGATCACAAAAATCTTCTCTATCTGCAGTCTGCCCAACTACTGAACCCTCGGCAAGCCAGGTGGTCATTTTTTTTCGACCGCTTTGATTATCTTCTCCACTTTCGGCCAGCAGGGAAGAACGTCAGAGCAGACGCCCTCTCTAGATCCTCGGACACAGTGGGCGTGGAGCCGCCTCTGCAGCACATAATTCCTCCTGAATTTCTTCTCATGGCGGCCCCCGTGGATCTTCGACATCTGCCTCCTGGGAAGACCTACGTCCGCCCTGCCATGCGGCCTCGTATCCT
Source organism: Phyllomedusa bahiana (assembly GCA_025379985.1). Lineage (NCBI taxonomy): Eukaryota > Metazoa > Chordata > Amphibia > Anura > Hylidae > Phyllomedusa > Phyllomedusa bahiana. Next base: position 15,066 of record JAODAL010011373.1, read on the forward strand.
GAAGTGGGGACATGCCTCACGAACAGCGGGTCATCCTGGAGTCCATAAGTCCTTGCAGCTAATCTCCCGTTACTATTGGTGGCCCACTCTCACTCAAAATGTTAGAGACTTTGTCCTGGCGTGTACCTCCTGTGCCTGTAATAAAGTCCCTCGTCTCAGACCCGCGGGCCTACTTCAGCCTCTTCCGGTGCCAGAAAGATCTTGGCCCCATGTAGCCATGAACTTTGTTACGGATCTCCCGGCCTCCTCTGGAAACACAGTCATCTGGGTGGTGACCGATAGATTTTCTAAGATGGCTCACTTTGTTCCCCTGCCCCCCCAGATTGCCCAGCACTTCTTTCAGCACATTTTTCGTCTACACAGGCTCCCATTGCATATTGTTTCGGATAGGGGAGTCCAGTTTGTCTCGAGATTCTGACGGGCTCTATGTGGTCAGTTGCAGGTTCAGCTTGACTTCTCGTCGACATACCACCCTCAAACTAACGGGCAGGTAGAGAGGGTTAACCAGGTTGAGGAAGGGGAGGAGCCTCCCCGAAACGTCGCACTTGCTTGTGCGTCAGTCTTCGCTCTGAGGCCGGCGTCTCCTGCTCACCACGCTGGGAGCCTATTCATGGACTTACTGCAGTGAACGGCACAGGCGGCCGCAACAAAAAACTGAGGATCTTGCCATTTTTCTTGTCATTTCTGTATCTGACGGACTATGTTGTATGGTGTTAAGTCAGATGATGACTGTTTTTTAAAGAAAATTTATTAAAGTTTGATTAAAATTTTTTACCACGGTTCAAACATTTTTGCTTTGTTAACCAGGTTCTAGGCACCTACCTTCGACATTTTGTATCTGCCCGTCGGGATAACTGGTCGGACCTTCTCCCCTGGGCGGAATTCTTGTATAATTCCCTAGATTCAGAGTCCGCCGGAGCCTCTCCCTTTTTTATTGTGTTTGGGCTACATCCCCGCCCGCCTCTCCCTCTGCCCACCTCGTGTCACGTTCCTGCCGTGGATGCCCAAGTATGGGACATCAAGGCAATGTGGCAAGTCACACGACAGGCCCTTCTGCGGGCCTCGACTCGCACCAAAGTCCAGGCCGACCGGTACCGGAGACCTCCGCCCATATTTAAGCCGGGTGATAGCGTTTGGTTATCTGCCAAGTACATTCGTTTCAAGGTGCCCAGTTACAAGTTGGGCCCTAAGTATTTGGGCCCTTTTGTGGTACTTCAGCAACTAAACCCGGTGTCCTACAAGCTCCGCTTGCCTCCCACTCTGCATGTCCCGAACGCCTTCCATGTCTCTCTCCTCAAGCCTGTGGTGCTGAATCGCTTCTCCCGTGGATCGGTCTCGCCTTTTCCCGTGGCCGACTCTGATAACATCTTTGAGGTCAAGGAGGTGCTGGCGGAGAAGACAGTGAGAGGGAAGCGGTTCTCTCTTATTGACTGGAAGGGGTTCGGGCCGGAGGAGCGTTCGTGGGAACCTGAGGCCAACCTGTCTCCTGACCTCCTCTCTAGGTTCCGAAAAAAGAGGGGGAGACCTATGGGGGGGTACTGTAATGGGGGCTGGCGCGGGCGCCGCTGCCCCCCCGCGGCGGCCCCCCCTGCCCGCAGGGGGTCCGGCGCGAGTGCCGCGGCTGCCTGCGACCATCCCCCTGCTGCCCGGGCGCCGGCTCACTTACCAATCCACGCTCCTGTGTACACTGATCTTGCCTGTCCCGGCCGCCACGCACGTGCCCGCTGCCTAGGGCGCAAACACGATGGCTTGTCTGGATTTAAAGGGCCAGCGTCCCGGTAATTGGTCTATTGCTGGGCGCTGGTCCTATTTAAGGGATACGCCCCCTGCACTCTCTGCCAGTTCGTTGGTGTGCATTAGAGAGTCTTGAGTGTGTTGGAGTTCCGTTTGATTACCCGTGTACCAGTCCGTCCACTACGTGTCCTGACCTTGCCTGTTTGCCGCCTGCCCTGACCTTCTGCCGGTCTCTGACCACAAACCTCTGCCGCCCGTCCTGACCTTCTGCCTGTCCCCGACTATGCCTCTGGATTACGATTCTGTACCGCGCAGTACCCCGGCCGTCATCGCAAGCAAGTCACGTCAGGGGTAGCGACCTGGTGGCCTCACGCCGCAGCAAGTCCATCCCGCTTTGCGGCGGACTCTGGTGAATACTGGGGGCCACTTAGACTCCGCTCCCTGGCGTGGCTTACGCCATCATCGCTTGTGGTGGTCCAGCGAATCCACCATACCCGTTACAATAGATTTTTTTAGGGACCAGTCCAGTTTTGAAGTGGCTTTGAGGGTCCTTTATGTTAGATATTCCCAGAAATGACTCAATCTAAGAAACTTCACCCCTTAAAGTATTTAAAACAGCATTTAGGAAATTTGTTGACCCATTAGGTATCTCACAGAAATTAAAGGGGGTTTTGCCACGAGTTGATTTCATTACCTCCCTGGTCCCCTCAGTCTTCTTCATGTTTGAATAATGGGGTGTTCGTTTCTTCTGAAAAAAAACCAAAAAAAAACCCCAGCCTCCTCCTGTGCTCCCTCCAGAGGCTCATCAGCCTGTGAGGGGGAGGGCATTGTTCAGTCCAGGGAGAGGAGATGAGATTGAGCAGCCAGCCTGCAGTCACCTACTGAGTGTTTACTGATCTAACTACATATTTTTTACTTAGAAAATTGATTAAATCCCTATTTTGGAGAAGTCACCATCAACATTAGATCCTGGCAAAACCCATCTAAAGCATAGTAGAGGTGAAATTTCCCTTTTTTTTGGCAGATTTTCAATTTTTATCCATTATTCACTGGAAAATGGTATATATAATCAGGTGAATGCAACTCAACATCAATTCCCCAGATTCTGCCATTTTTAGAGACATCCCATATGTGACCCTAGTGCGCTATTTGGCTCAACCACAAGCCTCAGAATAGGAGGAGCACCTACGGGACTTTGGGGTTTCATTTTAAATACGATTTTCTGTAGGCCCCATTACAGGTTTGCAGACACCCTAAGGTGCTAAAACTTAATAAATACCCCCGAAAAGACTCCATATTGGAAACTATACCCCTTAAGGAATATGTACAGGGTATTGAGTATATAGACACAAGAAAAAAGTACCTAGCAGATCCCTACCAATAGTACCATAACCTCTTAACCAGCATATATCAAAGACAAATTTAAAGAGGAAAAATCGGTCCTAAAAAATAACTTTTATTAAATATATTAAAATATATCACAAATCTTTCTAAAAAAACTCACAAAAAACTATGGGAGGAAAGAAACAACCACATGATGGGACCAGAGAGATATACAGAACCTGGCCCTGCAATCCTAGTATACCCTTACCTAGCTGGAAAAAATACAGGATACTCGCCCCGATAAGGGCATTCCTGTCCGCAGCCTTGCCCTAATTCAAAAACACCCTATTGTTCCTCATGGTCCCGTCCCAACATGTTTCAATCATCCATGACATCATCAGGGGACAGTATGGAAAAGGTTTTAATGGACCAAGTATCTGGGTACAATAACAAATCAATAGCTGCAATAATATAAGGCAAGAAAATAATAGGTAATAAATACCTGATGGTAGTTAATCATGCAGAACTTCATGACAACCGTGTTTACAAAAAACAAAAAATGAAAAACCCCTTAGTTCAATCGGCACGATTCGCCTTGTGACTTTCATGAAAACCGGTAAACCACCCGGGCTGTGGGAAGTGCAAAAAAAAAAGGGGGCATAGAAAAAAACTAACCCCTGCAGGGGACCCCCCCCCTAAAGCATACCCCCATGTAATTATTTTTTATTTCCCGAAACTGTAAGCATCTCCCCCCGTGAAAAAAAGGGGTTTTTTAAAAAGGGGGCCCAGTCCCCTCACGGCGCCCCCGTGACATCAGCAGGGGCCCAAAAGGCGGGGGAACTGCCCGAGATGCATCCTTGTTACGCGCATGCGCAATAAGAAAAGGGCCCCCCGAAATATATGCAGGAACGAAACGGGGGCCAGACAAACTGAGCAGGTATTTTTAAACCTTGCTCAGAAGCACTAATAAAAGGCATTTATTGGTAGGAACCAGAAGCGATTAATCTGTTTAATTCTCCAAGGGACAAAAAAATTTAAATTTGGTGTTAGGTCAGTCAATCAAAAATAAAAACAAAAGTATTTTATAACAAAAAAAAAGAAAAAAAAATGATAGACAAAAAGGAAAAAGGAGGTTAAAATTTAAAAATAATGCTGAAATCCAACTGGTCATTTAACCTTTTTGGTTTTCCCTTGATTGAGTAAATGTCCAGAAATTCTTCTGCAGTAATAAATTTTCCAAGTTTCCCCGTTTTTTGAGAGGGGGAAAAAATCGTCAATGCCCCTCCATTTGAGGCATTTTGGGTTCCCCCATATATTGATGTATATGAGTGAGATTGGTGTGTCACCCGATGGCGAATCACCCCCAAGTGCTCCCCCCTCTACGTCGCAGGTCTTGTGGTTTTTCCACATACCTCAAAACCCCATTACAGGTTTTTAGTTTTACCCATGGTGGGCTGCAGTTAAAAGAAAAAATTTTTAAACTGATAGATCTTTCCCCTGTAAAACGGAAAATGTATTGTTTTCCCCAAAACACAGAAAAGAAAATCCCCACATTTGAAGGAAAACGTTTTGGGCTAATTAGCCACTGTCTTTCTTTGGATTTCAAAGTGGCTACTGGACTCTTCCCCAAATTTCTTCCCCTCTAAGGATATCGAAGGGCCCCACATATGGCCCCTTTGATCGGGGTCTCTTAACACTGCCCAAATTTTTTAGGGTCGTTGACCTGAGGGGGCCGCAGTCAAAAGTGCCCCACGTACGCCTACTGTCTCCCGATCTGGTTCAAACGAGTTTTTTTGTCGTAGTTGAACCCGATCCTTGTCAAAGCATGTTGATATGATTTCCCCAATAGAATTGGTACCCTTAGTAGACACCCAGTTCCCAAAGGGGTTGGGCCTCCTTTTTAAATTTTTTCAAGAAGGGGCAAAATTTCGTCGAAGAGCAGGTACTGTCACGTGGGATCCCCCCCTTGAGTGTATAAGGGGGCAGCCTCCCCATGATAGGGAATTTGTGGCTGTGGGTTTTCGGTAGATGGGATTATTAACTCCCATCCTGCCTTTCCCAAAACCGAAAACGGGAATGGTAGAATTTAGAAAAATCTCAAATGTTAATCTAAGGTTGAAGTATTGACATTAGATTCTGTACAAAATGATAAAATTCTTCTTTTGAAACCCTTTCCCGATGATAAATATCATGTGAATTACCCACAGGGGTATAGGGCAGAGAAAGGAGGGGGGGGAAAGTCCCCGAAGACCAGGGTTCCCAAACCAGCCCGGTAAGTTTTGCTTAGGGGGGGACAAGAAAATGCCCATGGCCGCCCTTTTACCCCGGGTTTGGAAAGACGCCCCCTAAAAAAATTAAAATAATTCCTTGTGAGGGGGGGAATTGTAAAAGTTCCCCAAAAAATTGTTATGGGGGCCTAAAGGGTGTACCCCTAAAGTAGAGAAAAAATTCGCCACCCCTGCACCCCAATGAGTGGGGTATTGACGGGTTTTTACGGGGCCCTCAAAGTCGATGCTTTTTTAAAAAGGGCACCCTCCCCAATTCGCCCAATCTTCAATGGTTTTAAATTAGGCCCATTTTTACCCCTAAAAAAAAGATGGCAGGGTTTTCAACAAAGGGTTTGCAGTATTGTGGGTCAAAAATTTGAAAACCAAAAATACTAAAGGGGGCCCCCCTTCCCCCAGAGACTTGGGCGACCCTCAAGGGAGGACACCCCCTTGTGGCCCTTTGGGAAAAGGTTTAAAAGTAAAAAACCCTTTGGTGTATGTGGATTGGGAAAAGTCAATTCAATTTGATAAATTTGGTTTTTCCATCTTTTTTTCCTGTTTTTTAAAAAACCCTTTTTAGTTCTGTTGGAAAACCCATAGTGGGTTTTTGTAACAAACGGCATAACAGTTTTTATTTTTTAAAGCTAAAAGCAAATCCCCCGATATTGTTGAAAATTTCACTCAAAAATTTTTTCCCCCCCTTTTCGGGGGGGTTTAATACATAACAAACGGTTTTTTTGGGAAAAGGGCCCTTTCCTAGTGCTCCCCGTTCCGATTTTAGATAATTGGTCCATTGGACTCCTTTTTTCCTTGGCCAGATTTTAAGGATTTGACCCAAAAAATTATTTTCAAAAACAAGAAGCTTCCGCTATGGTGGCATTTATTACTTTTACCCTTCAGATTTGAAAAAGGGGGGCCCCCTTTTTGTCATCGTTCTGTGGATTTTGCCCCAAAAAATTTAGTAATCTTTTTTTCCTGCGAATCCCCATTTCTGAGCTCTCCCGTTTTATTTTTTGCTGCAAAAAATTTTTTCCCAAGTGGGTTTTCCTGCAAACCCCATTTAAGCCCATTGCCCAATGAAAAACGGGTTTTGAATCTTTTTGTCGGGACAAATGATAGTCCCTTGGTAATAGTTTAATCTCATCGATGTCAAGGTTTTTCTGACAAATTGATGTTTGGGGGTTTCTAGTTTTTGGGGGGCCCCTGAAAAAACCCTCGGTAGTGGGGGGGGGGGTCGTTCGTTCTTAGTGGGGTTTTTGTTTAATTGGGGTCAAAAAAAACGCTGCCCGTTTCCCTATTTCTTGAGACCCTCTTTCCATGGTTGCCCCCTTGATCTCTTTCTGTGATTTTGGAAGGGTCTTCGACCTCCCTCCCTCTGAGTCAAAATGCTCATTTCTTTTAAGAAAAAAACCCGTCTTGGGAGGGTTTAAGGGATTTTGGAGGTGGACCCACTGGCCACCGCAGGCGATGGCGTAAGCCCCTACCAGGGAGGGGAAAATCTAAGTGGGGCCCCGGTTTTTTCCACAAAAGGCCCCCGAAAAAGGGCGGGATGGTCTTGCGCGGCGGGGGGTTCCACCGGTCACTACACTGGCGGGGTTTTCCCTGGGTGGGGGGAAAAGGGTGGAGGTACAGGAACGGCGGGCCCAAGGCTCGAAAGCGGGAAGACAGAAGGTCGGGAAACAGGCTTTTTGGGTTTTTAGTGGACGGTAGCAAGCAGGGGGTTGGGGCAGGGGGGGGCCAAGGTTGTAGAGGGTTTGACGTAGCGGGGGTGGGGTACACAGGAAGGAATACTGGAACGCTAAAGGAACATTTTTCACCATGGGTTTAAAACCCCAAAGGGATCCGGCGGGGGCCCCGGCAAAAGTGACCGGACAAAAATTAGGAGCAGTCCCCCGGAAATTTAAACCCAAAATTCCCGGCGAATTCCCTTTTTAAATTAAAATTTCCCGGGCGCGGGGCCCGGGCCCCTTTGGGGGGGGAGTAACGCGGGGACCCGGAAGCAGCCCCTGAGCGGGGGGGGCCCGGGGGTAATTTCCCAATCCCGACGGGGGGGGGCGAGAGGACCCGAACCCGACGTGCGGGAGGCCCCCTCCCTTTTCGGTGCAGGGGCGGGGTGCCCCTGCGCCCCGGGGGAAAAGTTTTTTCGGGGGGGTTCTTTGACAGCCCCCCCCCTTGGGGCCCCCCTCTTACTGGATTTGGGAGAAATTCTGGATGAGACTGGGGTTCAGGATTTTCCCCCTGGCTCCCAGGACCTCTCTTCAGGGCCCGAACCCCCACCCCAAAGTTCCCCCAAAGGAAAATTTATCGCTTTCCCATAGTTTTTCTTTGCCCAAAATTTCTTTTTGGGACCTCGAAGACATTGGGGCTTTCGCCACAGACGGAGGGGGGGCGGTTTTTGGGGAAAAAGGGGTTAAGGACCGGGGTTTTACATAAGGTTCATGAAAGGTTTGGGAATTTCATCTTTGGGGGGGGGGGCACCCGGGGGGTTTGTAGGCTCCCGGATTGATGCGGTGTTTTGACCTCAAAGGGGGAACCGGGGGGGGGTTTTGGGGGCCCCCAGTTTGTGAGAGGGATCTTTAAGGGGAAACCAATCTGACGAAAAAGCCCCTTTTCACTGGGGAGAACCTAAAGGGGATTCTTCTTTGCCCGTTTGAGACTTATGCGATTCAGGGGCGGGGAAAGAGAAAGGGGACGAGGGGTTTTTCTGGGCCCAAAGATGGCCCCTTCATTCTTAAAACCCGTGCGTCCGCCGCGGGAAACCCTCGGAGGGGGTTGCCAGGGGGGAGGGGTGGGGGGGGATGCAAGCCATACACGAATTTTAGAAGGGGGGGGCCCCCCGCGGACTGGACTAAAGGGAGTTTTAGGAGAACTCCGCCCAGGGCCCAGAAAATTTGGGCCCCTTTCATTTTTGGGGGTCCCCGGAGACAAAATGACAAAGGGTAGAAACCCCGGGGAAATTGGGTTTTTGGACCCTCCCCAAACCTGGCCGTTCGTTTTTGTGGTGGTAGCCGGGAAAAGAAGTGAGCTTCACTTGAATTTGGTTGCACAGACCCGGGCCAAAACTGGGGGAAAAAATTAAAATCCCCGGCCCGGGACAATTTGCTGAGGGAGTCCAGGGAGCCAAAAACCATGGTTAAAGGAATTAATCACCCGCCGGGAAAGGCAGATGGCCCCCTGGCAAGGGGACAAAAGGGCGCCTTTTTGGGAAAAAGCGTTTCAGAAATTCCCCCAGTAATGGTGTTGCCAGCCCGAGGAGGGAAAGCGGTTATAAAGTCCATCGAAAATGTTGGTCCAGGGTTGAGTGGAAAGGGGGGAAGTGGTTAAGAAAGGGCCTCCCGGGTTTGGGGACGTGGGTCTTTTTTCTGGGCACGGGAGTCGCAAGAGCAATGAAGCCCTTTGCATACCCTTTTCCGGGCTTGGAAACCAAATTTAAAAGGGGGTTTATCAGGGGGGAAGGTTTTCGGGCGCCGGGGGGCCCACCCCAAAAAAAGGAGAAATTGTCCCCTTTTTAAAGATTATCTCTGGGGAAAGAGGGGAAAGCACAAAAAGTCCTTCCAGGGGGGCCCCCTTCCCCGGAGGTCCAGGGGAGCCCCGGGGGGACTTTTGGGGGGGGATGATGTGTTCGGGAGGGGGTCCTTTCACCCCCCACGTGGGAAAGCACGGGGGAGGGGCACCCAGCTCTCAATTCTTCTCGGGGGCCCTGAAATGGTTTGAAGTAAACCCGGGGAGAAAAAGGGGGGGCCACCGGGCCTGGGTGGGTTAAGTCGTTGAGCGGTTTTTTGCAGATATTGGGGGGTTTTCTTGTGGTCCGGAGAGAGGATGGGAAAAAGGGGGGCACCCCCCCACCCAGAAAAACCCCCACTCCTCGGGCCAATTTATGGCCAGTAGCTCCGGTCCCCAATCGTGTAATTCCTCTGGTAAAGGGGAAGTTTTGGGGGAGAAGAACCCGGGAAAGCCCCACAGTTTTACCCTTGGGCCCCCTTTTTGTGTAAGGACGGGCCCCGCCCCCCAGCAAAGCACCCAACTTCCAGAGTAAAGGGGTTTCGCGGGGATCGGGAAAAAGTGAAGGTTAGAAGCCGTAGGAAAGGGGATTTAAAGTTTCACAAAAGGCCTCCTCGGCCTCGACGGGGCCCAACTGCGTGGTTTTGGCTTGTTTCTTGGTAAAAGGCCCCCTATCGGGGCCCCCAGCATAGAGAAGTGCGGGATGAATTGGCGTAGTAATTGCGAAGCCCAAAATCGCCCGGATTGCAGCAAACCTGAACTGGGCGTGGCCTTTGCAATACGGGGAGGGCAGTTTGGGAGGGTCCCTCCCTAGGCCTTGGTAGGATGACATTTCCCCAGAAAAAAACGGAGGTAGTCTTGGGTGGGGGGGGGGCACTTCCTTGTTGGCATACAAAGGTGGTTTCCAGGGGGGACGTTTAGTTCTTTGAGGACATGGGTGCGGTGGGTCTCGAGGTCAGGGGGAACAACCCGTATGTCATCGGGGGTAGACTACCACGCAAAGGAAAAGGAGGGGGGTCACCTTTTAAAACCCCTTTATTACGAGCTCCCGAAAGAGGCTGGGCATTACAGGTCGAAAGGGGACCCCCAGGTACTCGTAGTGCCATCCCCGGTTTTTGAAGGCCCCCCTTTTTTTCCTTTTATAGCCCCCTTTCGGATTCGGACCCAAATTTTTTTGGCCCCTTTTTCAAAACCAATTGGGGAAAAAAATCTTGGCGATTGCAAAGGCCCATCAAAAAAATTCCGTGATCAGCCGGCCCAAGGGGTTTTCGGTTCTTTTCCGTGATTTTTGTTCAAGCCCGGTAGTTTAAAGAGAAACGTAAGGTACCGTCCCTTTTTCTTCACGAAAAAAAAACCCCCCCGCCAGCGGGGCCCGGGGGCTTTCCCGGAAAGAACCCCCTTTTTGGGGGATTTCTCCTGGAAAGTACTCCGACTTTGGGTTTGGGGTTCAGGAACAAACAGAGGGTAGATCGGCCCGGGGGAGGGACTGGTCCCCGGGAAAAAGTCGATCGGGGGAATCGTTTTTGGGCGATTGGGGGGAAGGTTCTCGGCCCGGGCTTTTCGGGGAACAATCGGGCCCTTTCTCCGATTTCGGGCGGCCCGCCCGGGGGGGCGGGGTCCTGAGGGGTTTTTAAACGGGGGAGCAGAGAAGCACGGGCGAGGGTTGCCAACCCCAAACCAAAAGCCCCCCCACAAACTGGGACCCCAACGAATCACCTCTCCCGTTGACCAGTCAGGATAGGAGAGTGGGGCCCCTTTGCCCTGGGAGTCCCAGGGGGGTCGCCCAGAGGAAGGAGGGGGGCAATTTGAGGCGATCTCCTCCTTATGCAGTGCCCCCAAAAATGGAGAGGGGCAGTGGCTTGGTGACGAACGGATTTTGTCGCTAAGGGAGCTCCTGCTGACTTTTATGAGATGACAAAAAACGGTTTCTCCCGGGCGTTAACCCAACCCGGAAGCCCATTTCCCCCCTCAAAGAGGCTGGTGGATGAAGTTTTTCCGGGTGGCCCGAGTCCAGGGGAAAGCCGGGCCCTTTGGAAGTGTTCCCGACTTCCGACCCCCACTGGGCCCCCCCCCCCCCCCCCCAAACATAACAGGGTTTTGGGGGAGGGGTTTGGGACCCAGGAAGGGTCTAAAAGATCCCTTTTTTGCGGGGGTTTCCCCCAGCCCTTTGGGGGGCTTTTGGGAAAATTTCCCCCGAAAAAGCTTTGGGCTGCCAACAGTAGAGGGCAAAAGCCCAGTTGGGCGCCGCTGGGCCAATTTTTTGCCCCAGAGGGGGCGGGGCCCGATCAAAACTGCCCTGGGCTCGTCGGTGGGGTTTTTTGGAGGCTGTGGCGCCGGGGCCTCTGGAAAAACCCGGGGCCCGGCGAGGAAAACCCGGGGAGGGGGGGCTGCCCCGGCGGGGCCCCTTTTCAGAAGCTCCTCCCCCCGTTCAATTTAGCGTATATCCCATTTTGGGGTCGCCAAACCCGGGTCAAGTCGCTAAGGGAGGACGGGAGGTTTTGCGGGCCAAGACGTCTTTAAACCCCTTGAGGGGTCCCTTCTTGAAAGTTTGCCATAGTGCGGCCTCGTTCCATGTTAGTTCAGAGGGGGAGCGTACGGAATTGAACCGATAAATTCCTACAGGACAGGTCTTCCCCGGCGTTTGATTTAGGGGGGGGTTTTAAACGGAGGGAGGCAAAGGGGGTGGTTCCTCGAAAACGTTGCGGAAACCCCTGAGGAATGATGTAGATCCGCGGGCAAACCCGGTTTATCTCTGTCCCATAGGGGTGTAGCCCATGGCCCCAAAGGGGCCCTTTCCCCGGGGAGGAGGCTGACCAATTTAAAGCCCCTTCGCACGTTCAGACAGGAACGGGGCGGTCATCAAGGGTCACGTGCATAGAGCATTGGGTTTATAAAAACCCCCTTTCAAGTTTCGGGGTACCGCTGAACTTGGGGTTGGGGGAGTGGACAGCCGAAGTTGGGTCCCCTGGGGGGTCAAAGAACCGCTGAGGCAGGAGCAAATTTGGAAAATGGCGGGGGGGGGTGCGTTTGGGCGGTGACGGAAATTGCTTTCACCCAAGGGGGGGGTTGCTCAGCTGCTGCGTTGGGGGCGCAATCTGTTGTGATTTCTTGACCACGACATTGGTGTTTCTGGAAAAACTTGGCAAGGGTAAAATTGGGGGGATTTCCCTGGCCCCGGGTCCTTTAAAAATACGATTTTGGAGGTGGTTTCCCCGGGGGCCACCGCAGGCGGGTGGGGTTTAAACCCCTTTCCAGGGGTGGAATTAAGTGGGACCCGGTTTTCACCCGGGGCCCGCCCCAAAGCGGGGGGTGGTTTTGCTGCGGCGGGTGGGCCACCGGGGCACTACCAATGGCGGGGCTTGGGCCCGTTGGGGGGGCGGGCCAAGGGTTTCGGAGGTACAGGGGAAAGGCAGAGGCTAAAAGTCGGGGGACAGACAGAAGGTTTTGGGAAAGGGGGCTCTGGTTCGTGGCGGTTAGGGAAAAAAGGTTTGGGCGGGGCAAAGGGGCAAAGGGTTTGTAGGGCGGGGAGCGTAGCAGAGGGCGGTTTAAAAAAGGGGAAGGGGAAAAACTGGGAAAGCTCAGGAACAAATTTCACCCCCTGGGTTGGGAAAACCAATTGGGGGGGGGGGGGGGGGCCGGGGGGGGGAGGGCCGGCAGGGAAATGACCCGGGAAATAAATTTGGAGCAGTTTCCCGGAATGAAAACCCAAATTTCCGGCGCACTGCCCCCTTTAAAATTTAAATTTCCCGGGGCCCCGCCCCGCCTTTAGGGGCGGGGGCTACGCGCCGGGGCCCCCAAGCCCGCCCCGAGCAGGAAACGGGGGCCCCCGGGGAAGTGCATGCCCGGGGGGGACGGGGAGGCGAGCGGACCACCCACCCGAAGTGCGGGATGCCGGGCGCGCCTGCGGGCCCCGGGGCAGTGGTGGGAGGGGGGGTCCGTGACAAGACTTAATTGTTCAATTCTTGATGAATTTAAAAATGGAGGTAACACCTTGAGGGTCTGGTTTTGACTTAAAAGGGCTTTCCCCGGTTTTTTTTTAAAACAATTTATTTCAACTGCCTTTTACAAAAAAATGGGTTCAAACTTCTGACACCAAAAAAATCGTTACGGTAGGGAACCCGGATCCGGGACAGTAGTGCGTTTCGTGGCCTTTTGAAATGCGGCCCTCAGGTCAGAAAAGACCCTAACAAAAATTGGGTTTTGTTGAAGATGGGGCCCGTTTAGAGGCCCTTTTCGGTGAGGCTCCTTCGATAAACCCATTGAAGGGGAAGGGAAAACTGGGGACTGTCTAATCCCGTAGCACTTTGTAAATCCCAAAAAAAGGGCATGTGGGCTAACTGACCCAAAAGGTTCCTTCAAATGTGGGGGGGTGTTTTTTGTGTTTTTTTGGGTTTGGAAAAAACAAAAAACGTTTTCCAAAAGATACAGGGGAAAAAAAGATCTATCCCGATTAAATATTTCATTAACTGCAAGACCACAATTTTGGGATATCTGAAAAACCCGTTCAAGTGGATTGAGGTATGTGGGTAAAAAAACCCCAAGGCAGCTGCGGACGTACGATTGGGGAGCACTTGGGTGGTGTCCGCCATCGGCGGGAAAACCGTTCCCCACCCTCATATACACTCAATAAATTTTGGGGGGGAATCCAAAAGGGCCTTTTAAAAAAGGGGGGGAATTGATCGAGTTTCTCCCCTCTTAAAGAGTGGAAACTTGGAAGAAATTTTTACTGCAGAAGGGAAAAGCCCTTTGGGGCATTTACCCTTAAAAAAAAAACAATTTGGCACACCCAAAAAGGGTTTTAAAAACCGTTTTGGGTTTCAGGTTTAAAAATTTTAAAATTTAACCTCCCCCTTTTCCTTGTGTACTATAAATTTTTTTTAAACTTTTGTGGGATACATACTTTTGGATTTTTTTGATTGACTGGCCATAACATCCCAAAATTAAAATTTTTTTTGTGTTAATTGGGGGGAATTTGAAAAAGTTTAAACAGGGTTTTGGTTCCCCCCAAAAAAATGCCCTTTTATTTTTGTTGCTATCTGAGAAGGTTTTAAAAAATTTCCTGTTTGTTTGTTTGCCCCTTGTCGCGTCCTGCTTATTTTCGGGCTATGTTTTTCTGCGCATTTGGGTTTTAATAAGGTTTCGTTCGGCCCCGTTCCCGCCGTTGGCGCACTGGGGTGATGTCCCCCGGAGGCCCGTGAGCGGGCCTTTTTCTTCTGTTTTCGCCAACCCCGCTTTCGGCGTTCCCACAGCCGACGCTGTTTGCCCCCACAGGGCGGGTTTTTGGACACAGTTCGGAACTTTAAAATTTGTAAGTTTCATGGGTGTTTGCCCCTTTGGGTGGGGGGCTATGGCCCGGGTTAGTTTTTTATCTTATGCCCTTTTTTTTTCTGCCCCTTCCCACGGGCCTGGTTTTTTTACGGTTTACATGATAAGTCTAAAAAGGGCGTTATGTGGTTTTGAACTTTAAGGTAGTTTTCATTTTTTGTTTTGTAAACAGGGTTTTATGTCTTGACAAATTTTTCATGTTTAACTCCCATCAGGTTTTTATTTCCTTTTTATTTTCTTCCCCTTCCCATTATTGCACCCAAATTGATTTGTTTTTGTCCCCAGACACTTGGCCCTTTAAAACCCCTTTCCCTTTACTGCCCCCTGATGATGTATGGATGATTAAAAAAATTTTGGGGACGGGACCAGGGAGGAAAAATGGGGGTTTTTTTTAAATTAGGGCAGGGATGCGGCCCGGAACCCCCTTTTATGGGGGTTTGGGTATTTTGTTTTTTTTCCAGTGGGAAAAAGGGTTTTACTGGATTGCAGGGCCGGGGTTGAAAGGGTTTTGGGCAGGGACGCAACAAGCCCGGGGAAAAAGGTGGGGCCCCTGACCGGGATCCCCCCTCTGTCCCCCCTTTTTGGGCCCCGACCCCTTAACGGGCCCGGCCCAAAAACCCAGGAGTTTAAATGGTTCACTGGGCGGGCGTGCCGACTAAGACAAACAAAAAAAAAGAAACAGAACCAGTAGTCGGACAGTCCAAGTCAATAAGGGGGCGGGCGCGCGGTACGAATCGTGAGGCAAAGGGGAAACCAAAAACAAGCAGGATAAAATTGCACAGGGGAAAAAACAATATGACAGGCTAATATAAAGGCAGCAAATAGCAGGAAAAGGGAAGGGAAAGCGGCTTATATATAGAAAGGGGCAGAAAAAAAGGGAGCTAGGTAGGGGGAAAAGGAACAGAAAGCGGATAGGGAAAAAAATTGTAAAATCAGGAGGAACACAGATTAAAAAAAAGGGTGCTGGGGGTTTCCGGCCACGGGGTTTGGGCCCAAAAAAATCAATTACCTAAAAGGAAAAGAAGTCAGTTAAATGTAAATCGACGACAAAGTATTAGTTAAAACCATGGCTTACGTTGCACGGCCGGGCGGCGACCAGACCAAAAGCAGGGGGCGTGCCAGGCACAACTGACACAGGTTCTGTATATCTCTTGGTCCCTCCTGGGTTGTTTCTTTCTCCATGTTTTTTGTGATTTTTTTGAAAAAGTTGTGTATTTTTAAATTTATTTAAAAAAAAAAAAAAAAGTATTTTTTGGCGTTTTTTCCCTTTAAATTTGTCTTAGTGAGTATATAGACCCCACAGGTGTTTCACTAATTTTTTTAGCATTTAAGCTCTGAAAATGAAAAAATTTATATTTTCAATTTTGCAATCTGAAATGTTAGCTGAAAATGTTTAATGTTTAATTTTTTAAAAGGAAATCCCGGAAAAAAAAAGCTTTTAAAATTTGTTACGAATTTCTTCCAAGTTCGCAATCCCCACTGTGGGTTAAACTGCTGTTTTGGGACATGGGAGGGGTCAAGGAGGGAGACTATTTGGCTTTTGGAACAAAATTTTTTGGGGGGGTGCCCTGTTGCATTTTAAAGCCCCAAATATCATTAAAAAGGAAAAAATTCAGAAATCGCCATTTTGAATTCAGTACCCTCAGTTTATTGGGGTGATTGTGATTTTGGGGCACGGGGTTCAATAGTATTTTTGAACTGGGCCCTGAAAAAAGGGGGGAAAAAAACACTTTGCCCTTGTTTTTTGGGTTTCATTTTAAAGCGTTTGCCATGTGGGTTAAATGACGGTAACTTTTCTATGCAAACAGTCAATTGCAATGTTTAAATTTTTATAGTTTTGTTTTCTACTTTTACACAATAGAATGCGTTATAAATTATTTTTTTTAGAATCAAGTTGAAAAACCATACTTTTTATTTTTGTGTTTTTTGGACGGATTTGAGCTTGTTTTTTGTGGAATTAGTTTATGTTTTATTAGTACCATTATGGGGTTTACATAATGCTTTGATCACTTTTTATTAAGGTTTTTGTGAGGTGTTATGAACAAAATACATCAATTCTGGTAGTGTTTTCTTATATTTTACAGCGGTCACCGAGCAGTATAAATGACATCCTAACTTTACTCAGCAGGTTGATACGATTACAGTGATACCCAATTTGTATTTTTTTATGTTTTACTGGCTTTTTTCACAATAAAAAACACTTTTATTCAAAAGGAACATGTTTTTGCATTTGCCCATTGTTGAGAGCCATAACTTTTATTTTTCTGTGTACAGAACTGTGTATGTGTCACCGGGTGGTCCGCGCCCACGCCCGGATCGCGGGCACACCCGTGGTCACCGTAAGAGGGCACCGTCGTCCGCTATGACGGGCGGTGGGGCTCGCGTCATCAGCAACCGGCCGGCCCGGCTCTCTGACCTACTTACCCGGCCGCGCTCCTGTTGCGGGTCTCAAAGCTCCCGGCGCGCGCGTCCCCGACATGTGAAGGCTGCTGTCTGGCGCGCGCCTGGCACTATGGATTTAAAGGGCATTGTATTGTACCGTATATTGGCTATGGCGCGGTGCACTGCCCGTTATTTACGAGCTAGCCCCTGTTCGTGGGGCCGTGTAGCCGTGATCTCTTTATGGCTCCATTGCTGCGCCTATAGAGAAAGGTTCTATAGCCTTGTTCCTGATTTACCGTGTACCGTACCATTTAGTCTGTCTCTTCATTGACCGCACGCTGTCTTGCCTGTCATGACCCTGACCTTGTGAGCCCTGTCGTCACGACCATCGAGTAACGGTGCGCCGCCTGCCCTGACTTCTGCCTGTCCCCTGTAATATGAGCCTGCCTGACGATTTCTGCACGTGCTATACCTCGGCTTGCGCACCGCAAGCAAGTCACGTCAGGTGGTGGTACGACTGGTGTAAGAACTCCCGCCGCAGCAAGTCCTCATACCGTCTTTGCGTGCGGGCTCTGGTGAAAAACGGGACCTACTTAGATTCGTTCCCTGGCGTGCTTACACCATTCGCTGCGGTGGTCCGTGGATCCACTTCTACATCCCCTGGGTACGTGGACAAGTAAGATACGGCACTCTCCGCCATGATGCAGCAGCTCCTTGTTCCGCCTCAGCAGCAACAACCCGCTCCGTGGGCTCCCGTGCTCCCCCGGTTATGGACTCCAACCGCTGGTCCACGGCTTCTGTCTTTCTTGTATGCGACAGAAGTTCGTGATGGGGACTTCAAGGGTTCTCCTGCAGGGGCTTTATCACCCAATGTCTCCTGGCACAGTGAGTTACATGGGGCAACCTAATTTTCCTACGATACTGGTCGGTACGGTGGCGTTGTGTAGCTAAGCCCTTCTCTCCTGGGAAAAAGCCCTTGGCCTGGGCTACTCCCCCGCTGGAGACAGGGACGATTGCGCACGTCACAGTAACCTGGCTAATCAATTCCTCGCCGAGTTCGCAGGGAGCGTTTTCGAGGAGCTACCGGGCTTCGTCTTGCTCGAGAATCCGCTCTTGCTAAATCTTGCGCCAAGGGGGGATCGCTCGTTGTAGGCGATTAGATGTCCGTACATGTGTTGCCGCACTTTGTTGTGCCTCCTGAGTTTAGTTTAATTTATTTTTTGTGGATATGAAGCGGGCGTTTGATCTGCCACATTTTCAAGATAGGGCTCTCTCCATGCCGCCAATGAAGGATGGTCTGTAGTCCGCTCAGGGAATCTCGCGTCTTACTTTGAGTGACCTTATTTCCCTGGTACTCGGTATTGACATTCGGTTTCTCGAGATACGCAGGAGGAGACTAGGCTAGTGAGTGCGGATCAGCATAGATCCCCGTCGTCTTCCTCGTCTGGCCCCGTTATGTTCAAAGGCCGCTCTCAGTTGCCACGCACACCTGCCGCCGATAGATGGCCATGGAGTGGGTCGCGTGGCCCACCCTGTCTATACTGAGCTAAACATGAGAGACGTGGGAGAATCTTTTGTATGTTGTGACTGGGTCGTGCAGACGCCATTTCCGCCAGATCCTGTGCCCGACTTTGTCGCCTCTGCAGCGTCCGGGGAAAATGGTGGGCACCTTAGGATACGTAGTGAGGGGTTCCTCTAGGTGAGAGCAAGCGCCTCTCTCGACTTCTGGCTAGTGGCGCCGTGATCGTCCGGCATCCTGGGCCTGGAAGCCCACTATGTGTGTCCGGCTACTGACTTTCGCCTGGACCTCTGGCTCTGCCGGAAATTTCTTGGACAGCTGGCCTGGTACTCCAGCATGTAGAATACTCTCCTGTGATCCGCCTGAGAGAAGCCTCCGACTCATCTCCTCGGTGTGCAGTGGGAGAGATTCTCAGGATCCAGAGACTATCAGTACCGAACTGTGAACCTGGTCCTTGCACGGTAGGGTGCTGCTGAGTGTAAGGAGAGACTTGCTCGCCCCCCTGTCTTTGTACTACCCTCGTTCCCTCCTCGTCCATATCTTCCGTGTGTTTCTACCTGTGGGCTTGCAATGCCACGCTCACCGTGCTCGACTGGCCAGTCGGGCGAAAGTCCTAAAGTGGTGTTCGGAGTGTCAGTCTCGCTGTTTGGTGGCCACCTCGCCTCGGTGCTTACCGCCTCTTCGGTGGGGAGTAGTCTAAGCTCTGACGGGCCTTCCTGCACCATACCAGCCTTTGCAGACGCTTCTCCGAGAAGCAAGCTGAGAACGTAGACCGCCCCATCCGGCCCATACGACTGTCCTGTTGTATCTTCTGCCCGGGACGTCTCACTCACAGTGGCAGGGTTTACCCCCTGTCGGTACTGAGACCTTGGCTATGTCTTCATATACTCAAGGAGATTCTCAGAGGGGGTTTATCCGCAAGTCCTCCTCCCCAGCTGGGGCGGGTTCTTTTCGTGGCTAAGAAAGGACGGTAGTCTGCGTCCTTGCACAGACTATCGAGGCCTCAAACAGATTACGGTAAAGAACCGCTACCCCCTGCAATTGTCACGAACTTTTTGACCGTCTACGAGGTGCAGATCTTACTAAACTGGACCTGCGAGGCTTATATCTCATACGGATAGTGAGGGGGACGAATGGAAGACCGCCTTCAACAACCCGCGACGGGCACCTTTCGGAGTACCTGGGTCATGCCGTCGGGTCTCTGCAATGCCACGGCTGTCTTCCAGAATTCGTCAATGACATTTCGGGACATCCTGTACACATTGCGTGGTTGTGTATGCTTGACGAATTCTGGTTTTCTCCCCGACTTGAATCCCATAAAGTTCACGTGCGCCAGGTTCTCTGACGTCTTAGGGCCAAACCGCCTCTATGCCAAACTTTGCCGAGACGTGCAGTTTCATAGCAGAGCTACATTCCTCGGCTACATCATTTCTGACAAGGCCTACAGATGGACCCGACCGAAGTTGTCTGACTCCTACAGTGGCCGCGCCCCGTGGGTCTCGAGCCATAACAAATGATTCCTGGGGTTCGCCAACTATTACAGGGCAATTTATACCACATTTTGTTCGCGTTGGTGGTCCCCATAGTGGCATTAACCGAAGAAGAACTGGAATCCTAAGCTCTTGGCCGTCCTAGCTGGCAGAGGAAGCTTCTCTAGAGTTAAAATGTGCCTTCTGCTGCTGCGCCAGTTGGCTTCTCTCGGTGCAGATTCACTGAACAGAACATTATTTCTCGGGGTCGACGTGCTCCTTGCGGTGGGGGGGCCGGTGGCCATCTCTCCAGAAAGGGCCCGCCAAAGGCAAAACCCCTCATCTGTGCGGCGTTCTTTTCTAAATAAGTTTTTCCGGTCGGCTGAATGTGAAATTACTCGTAATCGGCGATCGCGGGAATGCTGGCCATCAAGCTGGCTCTGGAAAGAGTGGCGTATCCTTGTGAGGGGGTCGTCACTCTGTCAGATTTTATACCGGACCATAATAAATCTTGCTGTGTGTGTCTCTCAGGACTGCCCAACGCTTAAATCGACGCCTGGGCGTCGTGTGGGTTCTCTCTTTTTCTCCCGTTTTTAATTTTTGTCACATTCATTTTCGAACCCGTTCATTTACAGACTAATGATATTCCTTTCCGCCCCTCATCCAACAGATCTTTCTTGATTAGTATTTCGCCATATTTGTAGAGCCCCGACCCTCCGCTCACATCCCTCCACCCCCACCCCCCCCCCCCCGTAAAAATAATACTCTTGCCAGAAGTTCCTTCTGTGCCACCATTTAGATCTTACGACCGCGTTTTACTCCCCCCCCGTGCAATAGAGATAGAGATATATAGATCTCGTCCAGCTTTCGGATGAAGATAATGTCATGGGGTCATTGCTCGATATGTGGGGCACCAGGCCGTACAGAGGTCGCTGTCTCTCTCATCTGCCGATTCTACTGGTGGCCTGAGCCTAGCCCAGGATGTCGTGAATTTGTTGGAGGCCTGCGTTCCTGTCCCGGAAACTCAAGTCTCCTCGTCTCAAACGGTTCTCTGTTTTTTTTTGTGTTGTGGGGGTGTAGAGATACCCCCCTTAGAAGCTCCGCCTCTACTAGATACCAGTGTCTTGGGACCATGTGGCCATGGACTTTTATCACTGGATCTCCCTCTTCCGCTGGAACACCGGTGAGTCTGGGTGGTTGTACTGGACCGATTTTCGTATAGATGTCCCACTTTGATCCTCTGCGTGGGCCTGACCTCAGCTCCTCGCTTGCCAGAGCTTTTTTGTTTCTTCAGTATTTTTCGGCTGCATGGGTGTTCGCGCTCGGCACATGTAGTGTCGGACCGGTGGCGTGTGCATTTTAGCTCGCAGATTTCTGTGCGCTCTCCTCTGTAACCACCTGTACAATGTGTGAAACTGGACTTTCTACGGGCCTACCACCCTCTAGTCCAAGTCGGTGCAGGTAGAGGAGAGTAAACCAGACCTAGGTTGCTACCCAGCCCGACTTTGTATCCCGCGCGCCAGGTTGATGGGTGCCAGCGTGTTGCCTGGTGGGACCGAGAGTTCATCTGTTATAAGACTCTTTGGACTCGGAGTCTGCCGGAGCTGCTCCTTTCTATTGATCGTTTAAGGGCGAATCCCGCCTCAACCCTCCCCGCCTATCTGTGCCCTCGGAGGTTCCTGCTGGTGGAAGATGTCTGTCCAGTGACCTGACAGCTATCTGGAAAACAGGATCGCTTTTCGCTACTCCAGGCCTCTGCTGTCCGTACACGCCGCGCGAAGGCTCAAGCCGGACGAAAAAAGCGAAGCTCCTCGTCCAGAAGTGTTGTTTTCTCAGGTGACAAGGGTTGGTGTGGGTTGGCGTGCTAAGATATATACGTTTTACAAGGTGCCCTGTATAAGCTGGGGGTCCCCGGTTCCTGGGTACAGTTCGAGGTGCTCAGAAGCGCATTGTAACCTCATGTGTAGCTTAAAAGCTCCGTCTTCTCAGTACGCATGAGGGTCCGAGTAGACTCCTTCTCATGTCTCCTTGCTAAAAACCAGTCGTCTCTTAAGCGCTTCTCTCGGGTACTGGCTCCTCGCCACTCCTCGAGCCGACACCACCGAGGTCTGATTACTGTAGAGGAAGATTTTCTGTTGTATATAAGAACGGTGTGTCAGAGGGAAGCGATATGTTTTACTTGTTCATTTGACTGGTGGGGGTTCGGGCTTGCTCGAAGACATGATCTGGGAGCCGCAGAAAAACTAGTATTCTGGGGCGGGATATATTAATTCTAGAGGTTCCTCTCGGGCAAGAAGGAGGGGAGGAATGGTCCGAAGGGGGGGGGGTACTGTCACGGTGTTGTCCCGCAGGGACCCCTCCCCCGGATCGCGGGCAACTCACCCTGTGGTCACCGTATCGCGAGCGGCACGGTGACCCGCATGACGGTGGGTGGGCGCGCTCAGCTCCGGCCTCGGCCGCTCTTCTCTACTACCCGGCCGCGCTCCTGTTGCGGTCTCAGCCTTCGGCGCGATCCGCGGTCCCGACGCATCTAAGCGCTGCGCGCGCCGGTCACTAGATGAGAAATTAAGGGTCACGTGTACCGGTTAATTGGGCTAGATTGTCGGTCATTGCCCTTATAAAGCGCTGCCACTTTTCTGGGGCCGTTGCCGGATGTGCTTTAGTGCGCCATTGCGTGCCGTATAGAGAAAGCTGTTCTTAAGCGTTGTGGTTCCTGGATTTAGCCGTGTCACCGATACCTTTAGCTTCCTGTTCGCTTGACGCACGCTTCTTGCGCCTGCCTGTGTGACCTTGGAGCTGCACGACCACGAACCTGTGCCGCTGCCCTGACCTTCTGCCTTGTCCCGACTACGAGCCGCCTGACGATTCTGCACCGTGGTATACTCTCCGGTGCCGCATCCGCTAAGCATGGTGTGTCACGGTCAGGGGGGACGACCTGGTAGACTCTCCGCCGCGTGCAAGTCCATCCCGCGTTTGCTGGCGGGCTCTGGTGGAAGAAACCGGGACCTATTAGAGATTCGTTCCCTGGCGTGGCTTTACAACAGTCGTGTGGCGGGGGTCCAGTGGATTCCACTTATTGACCTTCCGCGTGCTAATTTTGATTTATTTTCTGTTTAATGTTTGTGTGTTTTTGTGTTGTTTGTGTGTGGTTGTTTGTTTGTTGTGATAGTTTTTGTTTTTTTGGGTGTTTTGTGGTTTTTTTTTTTTGTAGTACGTGTGTAGGTTGGACTTGATTTTTCGGGATTATTTCACGTTTTTATTGGTATTATTTTTGGGGGACATGCTTTTTGATTCGCTTTTTTTAATGCCCGTTGTTTTTGGAAGCAGTGTGGAGAGAAAATACTGCACAATATTAGTAGGGTTTTTTTTATTAATTTTTTTTTATGTAAGCTGTAATTTTTATTAAAATTTTTACATAAGGAAAATTACAGGAAAAGAAGGTTTGTTAAACGACATATAAGCAGTAGAGCTCAAATTGATAAAAGGTGAGAGATTTAACACCGCGGAAACCATAGAAGCGTCAGTGACGGTCCGCATTAAAACAAGGCCTAAGGCAGACTGTTCGGACAAAGCCAAAGTAAATAGTGAGCCAAAAAGGAGAGGACAAAATGACATACAGGACAGACGTAGGGGGGGTGCTGAGACTGGACAAGGAGGAAGGGGGGGGGGTAGCTGGAGGAGGAATTTTAGAAGTGGGGCGTATAGTAGAGAGAGTGGAGGATGAGGAGATTATTGTCATCGTGGTGAAGGGCAAGCGTTTTATGGGCGCGCGCGACCATTCCCAGTAGGTAAGCCAAGGCACACACATGGGCTTCGTATAGAACCTCAGGTCTTGTCATGATTAGAAGGGACATGAGTCGCGCTCCACTGCGTTGCATCCTCGCAGATCGCGTGTTATCAAAATTCGTTGTAAGGACAGCGGGTGCGTTATGTTTTTCCAAAAGGTAGAAATCAGGCACTGTGAAGCAGTGTGGAATATGTGTAGGATAAGCTTTGAAGCTGTGTTTAAAGAGGACCCGGCAATGGGATGTTGCAAAAAAGAGAAAATAAAAGACGAAGGAATCCACCGAGGACTCTCCTGAGATGAAAAAACACTCCGATAAGCTCCCCGCTGACTCTGTGCCGCCGAAGATAGTTGGATGTTAGGGCAGTCCCATAAAAATGTGAGTGTCAGAGAGCCTGAGATGTGCCACCACACCTCGCAGCGAAGCACTGGAGACAGCTGGGTTAAAGATTTTATGTGAAGCAGACTCTGGAGTGGTGGTTATCCGCAGGCATCTAGGATTTTATATTGATTTCTCTCCTGATAGGTAGTTGCAAGCGAGGATGGCGGCGATGCTCTATGCCATGTTTATGGTCTGCCTAAACTATGATAGGAAGCTGTTGGCGCAACCCAGGACAAGTCTCGCCGCCCTTTGCATATTCGGGTGGTACGAATCTTAGTTTGGAGGAGGATTTGTTGAGTTGGGCGTAAAATATAGATATGAGCCCGCTTAGACGACAACCACGATGTTGCGCAAACGCTCTCTCTCAAATGTGAGTCAGGATTGGAGAGGTGACGTGTCCTCAGTAAGTGGTCTGCATAAGATGTTTTATTGAAGGTAGGAGAAATTGTGCCCTGAGGCGGGATAGTCATGAGGGTATTGAGAGCTCGCGATATGGAACGAGTTCCTGGTTGCGAAAATGAGCAATATCAGCTCAATCTGAGAACAATTGCTTTGCTGCCATGGGGCTACAAAGGGGGGCCTGAGAGGATGTTTGGGTGTTTTGCCTCGGCAGGAAGGAGGTGTAGAGGAAAGAAGGACGATAGGGGGAGGTGCTTAAGAGGCCAGAGGGAATTTGTCCTGAGCAGAGTCTCAACCGTCCTAGATGGATGGTCATGGGCCCTAACGCAGGGAAGGAGTATGCGACTTCTAGCATCGCGCCAAGCAAGAAATATTAGGATGAAATTTGGATGCCAACTGCTACAGGTTTCTCGCAATCTCCATGTCCATTAGTGGATAGCGGATAGTTTGGCCCCATGCTTGGGGTGACTGCTGCAGGCAGGAGCGCGACCAGTAGTAGTTTCCGGATGTTAGCGTCAGCCAGCCCCCCTCCATAGTTTTTCGCGCTCGCGCATGCAGATTCTTTCCCTGTAGCGATCAGGTGTACGACCATAGTGCCATATAAATTTGAACGACCGCTGCTTGAGGGGTTTTCAAGATTTTTAGCGGGACAGGCACAGGGGAGTGTGTTCCGCAAAGAGGTGACAACTAATTTGAGAAGGATTGTCATTTTGACTGGAGGCTATTACGTCCTTGAGAATGGGATAAGCTCATGGGATGCATATAGATAACAGGGTAGGTATCTCTAGATAAAAAGGAAGGGATGAGTTGTGCTCATAAAGAGATTTGTGTCTCTGGCGTCAAATGGACACCAAGGTACTGTTTAAGGAGGTCGCCTGCATCTGAGTGACCGCTGTTAAAACGGACAGAAGTGTGGCCTTGTGCTCAGTCGGGGAGTGTGAGGGGGGAGGTGCTTCCGTTTTGGACAGTGTTAACCTTAAAGCCCGAACGCGTCCTGAGAGTGCTTCCAAAGAATGTGTGCGCAAGCTAGAGAGTGGAGGGAACTGAGGGGGCCCGGGTCAGTGGTCAGCGCAAAATACTGTCTGCAAGGTTGGCGATTTTTTGAACTCGCTTGTCTCATCTAACGCGAGTGTACCAGTGATGGAAGGGTCAGAGCGCTATATCTTGTGGATGCGAGGGTGCGTCCATGTACACCTAGTATGAAGAGTAAGGGTAGGAGGAGGGGCAGCCTCTGGTGCGTTGCCGTGGCAGATCTGAAAGGGGGAGAAGGTCTCGTGAGGCGCAATTTAACAGTGGCTCGGATGGAGAGGAGTTAGAGATCTGTCTGATGGCCTGTAGGATAGTTACAGTAAAACCCAAAAGACTTAAGCAGTTGCAAACAGAAAAGGCTCAACTGAGATGGTTCAAATGCCTTGTTTTCCGCTGATTCGAGGCTAAGGAGAAGGGCTTGCTTCATTTGTTGCCAGTGGCAACTTCAATTATGGTTATGGCCCATCTGGTGTTATCCCATGCTTGCCGGCACAGGACAAACCCTTCCTCGGATCTCTTTGATGGTATCAGTCGCGGGAGCCAATTAGGTTCAGAGGCTTGGCCAGGATCTTTGAAAAAAATGTTAAGTGTCAGAATGTCTGAGATAAGGTGCTATTTGGTCAGTATTGAGCCCCCCCCTCCCCCCCCCGCCGTCTCAACCTCCTCCTCGCCCCCGCAGATATTTACCCTCAATATGCCGCGATCCATCTCTGGCTTGGGGATAGAGTGTGAGATGGGAATGAGAGTCATCTCCCCAGGGGATGGGGGAGCCGTGTAGTGAAGCTATTGTGTACAGAGGTGAGCAGTGCGATGGGGCTAACTCCTCGCGAGCAAACGTTTTGTAGTAGAAAAATATGGAAATCCGTCTGGACCCGGGGCCTTTGTGCCATTTGGGGAGATATTTAATCACTCCAGTATGTTCGTCCAGATCGCAATGGGGGGAGTTGAGTGCCTTCTGTGGCTTTCTCCAGGTAGCTTAGGGAGAGACCTGTGTGAGTCAAGAAGTGTGAACCATCCTGGCCTGGCGCTATGTGTAGATACTCGGGGGTCCCTGGGGCAGCGAGTACTAATTCAGTAAAAAGAAACTGACGGAACAGGCGCGCCATGTTTAGGGTCATATGTCAGGGAGCCATCGGGACCCTTCAAAGTTGGAGGGGTGGACATTAACCTGTCTATCCCGTAAGCTGCCTGGCCAGGATGGTAGTGAGGCTTTATGTGCCATTATTCATAGAATTGTTTCCTTGTTTAGAATAAGGAGCAGGCCGTTCGAACAACTTCGCGCAAGGCGCTAAGTCTTATAGGTGGGAATCTAGTCTCGAACCGATAAAGAGAAAAAGAGAGTATAGATGGCGTTGATTCGCTGGAGAACATTGCGGTCTGCAAGGGACTGAGGCGGAGAGTGCAGGGATTCTACGTCTGACTCCTTACTGTCTCGTCTTCGCAAGACTGAGCCGCCGCCATGAAGGATGCAGGTTCCTCTGAGGTGACCGCGCTTTTGTGGGCCTTGACCCGCAGTAGCTCGTGGACAGATGTGACTGTACCTGACGCCATCGTTCATGTTCGACATAAAATTGTGCTGAGTGTTGAGGATCCTCCTTTTCCTCACAGTGGCCGGTTCGCTTGTTGAGAGCAGTGAGTCGATCGATCCGCAGTGCAGAAGCGAGTGCGGGTCGAATATTGTGCGGGCATTTAGGGTGAGAGAGGTACAGGGCGCATGGTCCGACCATGACCTTGGGGCTATTTTGGTGGCGTTAGATGACATCGATGCGCAACAGGTGGACATTTGGCATAGGAGGAGTCCGAGCGATGCGAGTGTGGTCTGGTGGGGAGGGGTAGTAGATGTGGTGAAGGATTACCGATCATGTTGGTATGGTTTATAGTCCTCCACTGGTCATAGAGACCATGTTTTGTCGTAATTAATTTACGGCATCTCTGTTGGAAGCCTGCATCGAGGTCCCTTGAGGGGGTTGTAACCTGTCCGCAGGGATATGTGCTCATCTTGTATGTCAGGGGAAAACACCAGGTTGAAGTTCCCCTCCCAGGATGAGGGCTCTCCGGGGGGAGATTCTGGACAGGCTTTGTTTAGGACACGTGAATAGGAAATCAAGTATTTGCGATGAGTTGGGTAGCATAGATCGGTGCGACAACATTAGCGGTGGCCCCGTTAA
Source organism: Phyllomedusa bahiana (assembly GCA_025379985.1). Classification (NCBI taxonomy): domain Eukaryota; kingdom Metazoa; phylum Chordata; class Amphibia; order Anura; family Hylidae; genus Phyllomedusa; species Phyllomedusa bahiana. Next base: position 42,348 of record JAODAL010011373.1, read on the forward strand.
CAGAAGATCCCTGCAGGATAACAAAGTGGGCGTCGCAGAGGGAGATGTCTAGTTTCGCCTGAGTGGCGACCCGGGAAAAGGCAGGTTGCTTGATAGGGTATCGCTACGCGTGCTCAGGCCTGTCTTTTGCGGACCGATGGAGAAGCGGAATAAGCGAGCCACAGGGAGGCTGCCTTAGCGAAATGTAAAGGAGTCGCAAGGGGTCAAAGTGGGTCTCTTGACGACAAAGCGATGTACGCCTTCAGAGAGTCGTAGCTACAGCAACATGGAGACGCGTTGTAACAGTTCAGAGTTAAGTGACCCTGCGGTTGATTGTACGCATGGTAACCATGGTGATGGATAGAGAAAGGGAAGGAGTACATGTCAGGGTAGTATGAAACAGAGACAACGGTGGCAGGTGGGAACACCTTAACAAACAGTTACTGAAATGCAGTATGGTGTTGGCATGCGAAGTAATATTATGTCCATTCAAATGTGCGCAAAAAACAGTGGACATCCTGGAGACGCTAAAGAAACTATCAAAGAAAGGACGATAGGAGTATTTTGAAAAAGCATTAGACTGTAACTAGGATATATGGAAAAAATGAGGTTCTTTAACAAAAGTTTTTGTCATGTGCAAAGAAACCAGATATGTTTTTTTTTTACTTATGTAAGGGATTTAGTGGCTGACTCCATTTGTGGTTTTTGTACCCATCCCACTTCCTAAGTTTTAAATCAGTGCAGTGTGCTTTGAAAGCGCTAGGTATCACTTCGCTCCTGAAAGTGTGGGCTGGTCTCGAATAGGACCCGCAATAGAGGTGGGACGTTAAGCGTAGGAACACTTGCCCTGAAGGTGCCCGGTGAAGTTTTCGGAGTGTGGGCTTAGAGTTTAGTTGTCTGGGCAGAAGTCTAGAACAAAAGAACACCTCATTTTTTTCATATATTCGCTAGGTTAGAAGTAATGCTTTGTGTCTCGCAATGATTTCCTATGTTCCTTTTTGATTAGTTCTTTAGTGCTCATATGTGCCACAGTTGTTTTTAATTTGAATGATGACCTAACAAAACTCAGTAGTCACTGTGAAACTATGTATTTAGGATACAAAATTGTCACGCCAAAAGTAACCTCAGATAAAGAGACTCAGTATTAACAATCCGGAATTAGCTGGGTGTGGGTGGAGAGAGGAGGAAAGGAGGGGTCTAAAAGTGCGCTCCTGTTTTAAAGGGAGGAAGAGAGCCTAAAGCACCAAAAAGGGACCTAACGAGCCCACTGAGGACCCTCCGACCTCCTGTCTCAAACACCAAATGCGCTCTCTCCAGTGGCGGAACTTCTACAAACCACGGAAGGAGATACCGCACACAAGTATACGAGCTCACTAGGCTCAAGAGGAACAGAGGAAACACATGCGAGTGAGAAGAAACGGGGTATAGACCCCGAAGGGAGAATAGTGAGTGCGGAACCAAGATCCTGAAAGAAATATGACCAAGTTGAGTCAAGTACGCGGAGGATAGGCTGCATCCGCAACCAGGCCGCCCGCACTGGAGCCAACCCGAATCGAATTTAGGAAGTCAGCTCCCAGATGGGGAGACAATATAACCAACACCCAGCTAGAGGGAGAAAAGGCATGTTAGTAAAAGAGCACAAAAGTCCCCGGAGCAAAACTAGCGATGAGGGGTATGTGGAAGTCTGCGGTCAACTGGGGTCCCCCCAGTGGAGGGTCATCCTTTCTGCGATGACTGGCGCCAAGATGGCAGAGGGGGAGTAGAGAGGATATCCAAGTCCCAATCCAGAAGCTGCGGGGCCGGGATCTGCAGAGCGTCACAAAACGGTTGCATGTCTTCATGGGTTTTGAGGATGACCACACGGCCATCTTTACGAGCAGAGAGGGCGAATGGAAAGTTCCATCTATACGGAATCTGGTGCTCCCATAGGATAGAGAGCAGTGGTTTTAGGAGGCGCCGCTTCTGTAGCGTGACCCACGACAGGTCTTGAAACAACTGGATCTGCTCACTCTCATATTCCAGTGTCCGCATGGCCCGGGCTTTCGTCATAATGTTCTCCTTGATGGTGAAATCATGGGAGGCACAGGATTAGTAGCAGAGCTTCTCCTGGCGGTCTGGGACTTGTTTTTTCCCATCTGGGGTCAGCTTCTAGCGCTGAAATAGCGTACACAGGTGGCCTGGCAGCAGAGCTCACTCAGTGTGCGTCCATTCACTGAGCTCTCCAGGCCACGCCCCCATTTTTTTTATTTTTAACAGCGCTTACTGTGCAGTATCCATGACAATTTAGTTTTACTCTCTGGGTCGATATGATTACAGTGATACCCAATTTATATAGTTTTTTTTTTATGCTGAAGTGTTTTATTGTGTAAAATAATATTTATGCATCGCTATCTTCTGATAGCCATAACATTATTCTTCTGGTATACAGAACTGTATAAGGCCTTTTTTTTTGCAGGATGAACTGACGTTTTACTTGGTACCACTTTGTAGTTTATATGCATGTTTGAGCGCTTTTTATTCCATTTTATGCTCTGCGGGATTAGCAGATATCACAATTCGATGACTTTTTTGGTTTTGTTTTTTACGGCATTCATCGTGCGGATTCATTAACATGACAGATTTATAGGGTAGGTTGTTACGCACACGTGATATCAAATATGCCTACCTTATTTATTTATGGGGTGATAGGTGTTTGTAAAGAGGAAAAGGGCGATGTACGTGTTTTTATTTTATATCTTTATAATTGCGACACATCAATAATTTTTTTCAGAATTACCGCTAGCAATTTCCCATGACAATCCTTTTACAAACATCTGAGTTTATTAAAATATTCCCTTCTAAAATGTAAAATAGTCAAAAGCACTTTCCACCTTCTACATTTGGTAATATAGTAAACCCCAATATGGTGTATAGTAAAGACATGTATGAAAACTGTCTTAGTGTAAGACTGTCTTTGTTGCCTATAGCAAATAATCAGAGCTCCCCTTTCATTTTTCCGGAGCACTATATGAAATGAAAGAGGAGCACTGAATGGTTGCTGTGGACAACAAAGAAAGTCTTAGACCCAGACAATTTTCATACATGTGGGCCTATATCTTTTTTCAGTTTTTTAGAGGATCTCTTAGGTATAGAGTTGTTTATAGAAATAATAACAAAAGTAATGCACAATTGAGTCTTCTCATAGACTTGTAGCCTGAGGCTTGGTCACCTTGTATCTTTTGCCGTTACTCTTCAGAAAGGGTTATTTAGTGTAAACGTGATCTGTTGTTTTCTTCTCTTTGTGTTTTGTGCTTAAAAAGTTTTAGTTACTTCCTGTAGACAACTACTGTGACATCAGACTGAGGGGGATAGTAGGTGAACTGCATATAAGGATCTATTGTCTGAGCTTCAAAGAAGGAATGGACAGCTAGATAGCTATTTAGTTCATATGAACTTGTAGTCACTACTGAGGGCAACAGATTCATATAATATTTATTCATTTATCCTTTTATTTGTTCATTTATTTTATACATTTATGTAGCATTTTTTGCAAATATTTGACAAACAATATGGCATATACATTCCCACCCATTTCCACTTTTATTAGATAGTCAGTGAACATTAGAAAATCACCAGCACTACAATATTTCTAAATAGATTCAGGAAGAAATTTTTTCCCTAGCATGAAGACAATTGACTTCTACCTCATAGGGGTTTTTGTCTTTCTCTAGATATATACTGTAGCACAATGGGCTGAACTTGGTGAATGTCTGTCTTTTTTCGGCTTTACAAACTTTGTAACTGATGTCTTTTTTTCAGGTCTGTACTGATTTTCAAGGAACATTTTTAAAAAGTGTTCAGATTTCATCAAAATTATGTCACAATATATGGTGGAAATGTACACCATTTGCTTCCAACCATGCTTGAAAACACATATTTAGGAAGGTGCGTGCCAGCAGATCCAGATCCACTGAGCTTGATTCTTGCTGGATATTGGCCTACAGCTCCGCAAGTGTTCTTGGCTTGTGTCAGTACACTTACCTCTTCAGGTAGCCACAGAGAAAGAAATCAGGCTATCAATCACAGTAACAAGATATACAGTACATGTAGATGTGCTGTTTTTGCAACCCGTTGACAAACCCAACTCCTGTGTAAGACTCCAAACTTCTGTCTACCTCCAAACTACTTAGTGATTTCTTTTGACATGTCTTTATCGACTCATTTTCCAATATGTGCAATGATAACCTGTACAATTTTTAGGGTTCACAAGCCTGAACTGCATAAGCACTTCTTAGGGCATGTTCACACGGCTTAACTGCGGGGCGTGCAGTACGCCCCGCAATTACGCCGGGTCTTCGGGAGTCGCGCTGATCGCGACAAGCATTACTAATAAATGACATGTCAATTATCTCCCCGTGCGTACAATACAATCGTATTATCCCCCTTTGGAGAGGAGGCATAATCCATAGTTCTCTATGAGAACTGTGCATTACCGTAATGATTGGGCGCATTTCGCTCGTATTAGAGTGCAGTACGCTCGCAATACGTGGCGAAATGCATCCCAAAAGAAGCCATGTGAACATACCCTTACAGTGCACTGACAGACTGAGCAAAAGGACTTCAGCTGTGCGTATCGCTTCCTTGTCTATTGGTAAATGAGTAAAAAATAGAGAAATACTGATATGACTATTTAAGAGACTGAAAGTTCAACCAAAGGTGGGAAAGATGTGGATGGAGGGACAGGGAATTTTTAGGGCTTGTTCACATGGAGTTTACACTGATAATCTCACTGCTAATTGTTAGATCCGTCTTGGGGACCGACAGAGCGGACCCCACAACGTATCCTAAAAGCGCTTGTAACACGGAGTGTAAACTCCAAGTGAACAAGCCCTTAAGTTTTGTTTCCCTCACTGATGAAGACTTTGGAACCCATAAGGCAAAAACCAAATCTGCTCTAAATTAATATTTAATTCCTTATCACCAAATTGCCATCAGACTGAATCTACAGTAGATGTTTCATATGGCTACATAGATATTAATATTATTCAGTTGTAAGTGGTTATCTCAGCCTTTCTTGAAGCCCTCAACTGTTCTTGGTATGACCAGCTCCTGGGGCGGCTATTCCACAGATTCACAGTTCTCATGGTAAAGAAGTTTTTTTTACTTGTATTCAATGTCTTCTCCCGAATCTTCGTTTTGAGATTTGGAGCCTAAGCCAATGGCAGCTGCAGTAACTTCCCAGTTTCAAATGCTCATATGAGAGTTGTGCCTCCAACCTTTGCACAACTGATCAAGGTTAGCACTGGATTTATCTGTATTGTGGATTTTTTCTAACTTTTAACCTACTACAGAAGGAGAGTGCTGCTTTTTGTTCTTTTTTCTCCTGCATGAACAGCATTTTCCAGATTCGGCTGCACCAATGCTTAATATAGTGGTAATCTTAAATCTCTATCCCACGAGTCGATACCTCTTTTAATACACACCAATATCCTGCAGGCCTTAGAGGCAGGTGACTGACATTGTGCTGTTCTGTAAACTATGATCTAAAAGAACACCCAGATCCTTCTCAATAAGCAATTCTCCCAGTTTTTCACCCTCTAGGACATACAGTTAGGTCCATATATATTTGGACACTGACACAAAATTAGTTTGTTTTACCTGTTTATTGAAACATATTCAAGTTATAGCTATATAATGGACATGAATTCCAGACTTTCAGATTTCATTTGAGGGTATCCACATTAAAATTGGATGAAGGGTTTGGGAGTTTCAGCTCCTTAACATGTGCTACCCTGTTTTTAAAGGGACCAAATGTAATTGGACAATTGACTCAGAGGCTGTTTTGTGGGCAGGTGTGGGCAATTCCTTCTGTATGTCATTCTCAATTATGCAGATGAAAGGCCTGGAATTGATTTGAGGTGTGGTACTTGCATTTGGAAGATATTGCTGTGAAGAAAACATGTGGTCAAAAGAGTTATTGTCACGTCAGAGGAGGTGCAGAGGGCCCTGACTGCCACACAGCCCATTATCCCTGCCTACTTGGCGTACTGCTCTAGGCGGCAGACCCCAACTGGACGACAGCCCCTACGCTGCTAAGTGCAGGGCCATCAGGGAAACTCAAAGTCCAACATTCCGGGTCAGTCACAGTACAGGAACATATATGCCAAGAAACGTAAGCCAAAAGAATAGTCAAAAAGCAAGCCGGGGTCCAAACACGGTCAGGAGCGCAGTACAGAGTCGGAGGCAAAGTCGAGGTCAGAAAGTGAGCCGAGGTCAGAGATCAGGAGAGCAAATACCAACAGGACACACAGGAAATAGCAAGGGGAAACCTTTCTCAGGCAAAGACTGAGAGAAGTGAGGGAGTTTAAATAAGGAACCCAGAGCCCGCCCCAGCAGACGATTGGTGCGGCCTCCGGGCCCTCCTATTGGCCTGTGTAACACATCCTCTGACTTGATTAGGAGCTGAGCTGTCACTCCTAAGCTCATCAGCCCGGCTTCTCCCTGGGTGTGTCAACTGACTAGAGGGATTAACCCCTACCGTGCCTTGCTGCTTCATGGCGGAAACGTGTGCCGTGACAGTTATCCACACAGGTGAAACAAGCCATGCTTAAGTTGTGAAAACAGAAAAAGCCCATCTGAGTAATTGCTAAATTATTAGGAGTGGCAAAATCTAAAGTTTGGTACATCCTGAGACAGAAAGAAAGCTCTGTTGAATTCATCAATGCAAAAAGACCTGTACGCCCATGAAAGACAACAATGATGAATGATCGCAGAATAATTTCCATGGTGAAGAGAAACCACTTCACAACAGCCAACCAAGTGAACAACACACTCTAGGATGAAGGTGTATCAATATCCAAATCTACCATAAAGAGAAGATTGGCCTTTGTGAAAAACATGTAAAAAAGCCAACACTGTTCTGGAAGAACATTCTTTGGACAGATGAAACCAAGATCAACCTCTACCAGAATGATGGAAAGCCTACGCATATGATGCCCCCTTTATCTACCCTGAACCTACCTCCCTATATGGAGCCCCCTTTAACCTACCCCTGAACCTACTTCCCTATATGGAGCCCCCTATAACCTACCCCTAAGCCTGTCTACCCATGTGGGGCCCTCTATAACCTACCCTAAGCCTCCCTACCTATATGGGCCCCCTTATAACCTACACTAAGCCTACCTAACTATATTGGCCCCCTTTAAACCTACCTAAAGCCTGCCTACCTATGTGGGGCAACCTACAGCCTACCTACCAATATGGGGCACATTAAAATCTACATAAAGTCTACCTGCCTACCTATGTGGAGCCCGCTATACCTACCTAAAGCCTGCCTACCTTTGTGGAGGCCCTCTATAGAATATATACCTACCTATGTGGGGCCCAACTATAGCCTATCTATCTATGTGAACCCCCACCTATAGCCTGTATACCTACATACATACCTATGTGGGGCCCACCTACAGCCTACCTGTGGCCCACCTACTGCCTACCTAGCTACCTGGGGCCTAGAAGCAGCCTACCTATCTATCAGAGGGCTGCCTACCTACCTGGGGCTTTATTACTGCCTACCTATGAGAACGGTTTTCACCAGAGCCTGTCGCAAAGCGGGTTGGACTTGCTGCGGCGGGAAATGACCAGGTCGCTCCCACTGACGTGACTTGCTTGTGGTGGCAGCCTAGGGTGAGCGTGGTACCGAATCGTAAGGCGAAGTCGTAGTCGGGGACAGGCGGTAGGTCAGGGCTGGCGGCAAAGGTTCGTTGTTAAGAGATGTAATAGAAGTTCAGAACACGGTAGAGAGAACTTCTGAAGGCTTTCTCTAGAGGCAAGGGGCACAATAGATCCGGCAAGGAAGTACCGGGGCGGTAACCAATATACAGGACCAGCAGCCAGCAATTAACCAATTACTGGCACGCTGGCCCTTTAAATTTCAAAGAACTGCCGCGCCCACGCGCTAGGGTGGCGCGAGCGCGCACTGCAGCCGGCAGAGAGCCGCACGGGGAAAGGAGTGCGGCTAGGTAAGTCCAGGCTCTCGGGGAAGCGAGTGCGCCCGCGGCCCGAATTGCGGACCGCGGCGCCACTCGTCCCCGGAGCAGGGGGACACAAACAGGACACGGGTGTGCCCACAGCCCGACCCATGGCTGCGGGACCACCTGTGTCTTGTCTGTGTCCCCCTGCTCTGGGGATGAGTGGCGCCGCAGTCCGCAGGTCGGGTCGCGGGCGCACTCGCTTCCCCGAGAGCCTGGACTTATCTAGCTGGCAGTTCTTTTAAATTTTACCGTGTTCTGACCTTCTTGTTACATTTCTTAACCACGAACCTTTGCCACCTGCCCTGACCTACCGCCTGTCCCCGACTATGACTTCGCCTTACGATTCGGTACCACACTCACCCTTGGCTGCCACTGCAAGCAAGTCACGTCAGTGGAAGCGACCTGGTAGTTTCCCACCGCAGCAAGTCCAACCCGCTTTGCAGCGGGCTCTGGCTAAAAACGGGTTCTGCTTAGAGTCCGCTCCCTGGCATGGCTTAAACCATCACTTGCGGTGGTCCAGCAGATCCACTACCGCTGTCCGAAACACCTTCCTGTAGCCTACCTACCTAACTGGGACCCATCTACCTACCTGTGGCTTAACTGCTGCCTGGAGCCTACCAACTGCCTACCTACCTAGGGCCTACCAACCTACCTCGGGCCTACCAACCTATCTTATGGGGTCTACCTACCTGGTAATATGAATCTGAGGGTACAAGCCATAGCTGTAACACAATCTCAAAGGGTTGAATCCGCTGTTCCTCCCCTCTAGGAGACTGGGTTCCTAAGCTTTGACCTGTATCCACTATCCCATCCCTGGGAACTTTGTACAGAGGTGGGGGACAGTGAGGGAGATGATGGAAAAGTGAGGATCCTAAGATATTTGTGTCCGAATCTGCAGGGACGAGTGGTGCTTTGGAGAAGTCAGCATGGCGGGCTGGACCAGATGCAGAAGAAAAGGGAAAGTCAACGTCACCTGTGAGTCACAAGATGTAACTGCACTGCGATCACTTATATGTCAGTAAAGCCTGTTTACACTGGTATTTACCAATATATGGTCACTGTATGGTAGTAGTATACAGTCTGTTTAGCCTGTGTACACTGGTATCTACCACTATATGGTCACTGTATGGCATCAATATTGGTCTTTGTATACTGATCTCACTGTATGGTGGTAGTATACAGTCTGCAGAGCCTGTGTACACTGGTATCTACCACTATATGGTCCCCTTATGACAGTAATATTGGTCTTTGTATACTTATTTTTATTCAGTGATAGTATAGGGGCATTTGTTCAGCCACTATGTTGTGGTTGTGTTCTGGCGGTATAATTAAGTCCTTATGTAGTAGCATTATTGGTAATGTTTGGTAATGTTGGTCTTGGTATAGTGTGATTTGTTTGATTGCAGTATGATGGTGATATGTATGGTGAGGTATTTGCTCCTTGAGAGGGAGAGGGGCAGAAGTGGAGGGCCATTAAGGGGGGCCCCATCCAAAAGTTTGCTATGGGGCTCAGGGTTCTCTAGTTACGCCCCTGATCCAAACGGTGTTCTTAAATCCAGCCAAATGCAGCCAAACTGATTGGTCAACGTTTCATAATACAGATGAACAATGACCCAAAACAAAGCCAAAGCAACCACCTGATCTCAACCTGATTGAGCAGCATTTCACTTGTTAAAGACTAAACTTCAGACAGAAGGGTCCACAAACAAACAACAACTGAAAAGTGCTGCAGTAAAGGCCTGGTAGTGCATTAAAGGGAGTCTGTTGCAATTTTTTTTTTACTTATTAAATCAAGACTCTGATCCATTTTTTTTTCTTAGCTTTTTTTATTTTCTGATTGTAGCTTTCTCAATTCATTTTTCTATATAGGATTGTGGGGACAGCATTCCTGCCTGCATTGCTTTAACAACCGTCAGAGATATACTTTACAGCAGCTTCATGCACACAGGAGCCTTGCTTTTCATGTTAAAGATTTTGTAGAAACAAGTCACTTTGCTGTATGTTTCAGGTGTCCTACCTATTCCTACATATCCCCTCTTGTATGAGCTGCATCAGCTCCTCAGGTCGCTATAGCTACAGACCTGTTGTCGTGAGCAGCTCATCACTGCAGGACAGTAGTAGCCATTATTTAGAATCTGCAAAAATCCGACTGTAAACCAGTATCCATATACCTCCATGGAAAATCTGAGCTGTAGTCTACAAAGCTCGGATTTTCTGTTGTCGTATTTCAAAATTGCCTGCATAAAAAAAACTTAGAACATGTTTTGTAATCCACTGCATTACGGCAGATTCAAGTACAGTTCAATATACTAGGGCTGGCCAAAATCCAAAAAACAGCCGCAAAATCCGTGACAAAAACTGCGATAGCGCGATGGTAAAATACCGTCGGCTTCTGTAACAGAATCCAACAGCATTTTACCATTGCCGCCTAGACAGAGCCTAATGGAGCGGAGTTGGCTTACACCCAAGAGTCCTTAAAGAACTCAATTATTTAACATCCATTGTGGGAAAACTGCTTGAGGGGCTCATAAGGGTCTATATACAGGAATATGTGGCTGAATATAACAGCATGGTTTTACTAAGGACAGGAGTTGTCTGACCAATCTGATCTGTTTTTATGAAGAGGTGAGTAGAAGTCTGGATAGCGGGGCGTCTGTGGATATAGTGGTTTTAGACTTTGCAAAGGCATTTTACACCGGCCCTCATAAGCATCTATTGGGTAATTTAAAGTCTATAGGATTAGAAATAGTGTGTAACTGGATTGAAAACTGGCTATTGGGTCATACTCCGAGTGATGGTAAATGACTCCTACTCTGAATTGTCCCCAGCTATAAGTGGTGACCCCAAGGTCTTTTATTAAATGTGTTTATTAATGATATAAGGGAGGGTATCAATAGTACTGTTTCTATTTTTGCAGATGATACAAAGCTATAGTGCATCTATGGAAGATGTTCATAAATTGTAAGCAAACCTGGACATACAACTGTATGAAAACTATCTAGTCTGATATAGTCTGCCCCAGGACTGGGACAAGGTCTTCCACCCCCCTCATGAAAAATTCGACCCACTCCATGCCTCCTTGTGCCCCCTTACTGTCTGGGATGAAGTGTAGCCCTATGTGGTTGCCTATCTTCGACCTACCCATCGTCCCACACCTGGTCTGCCCCCTCTCTAACCTATCTACCCCTGTATTTTCTAGATTGTCCTCCCTCCTCATCCCTAGTTTAAATTCTCCTGTATCCCTTCTAGAATCTCTGCTCTAGCAGAGCAGACCCCTTCCATTCAGGTGCAATTTATCTGTAGAAAACTCATTGTACCCCAATGAAAAAAATAGCCCAGTGCTCTTAGAACCCAAACCCTCTGTCTTACATCAAGACTTCAGCCATGCACTTAACTGAGCTCCTGGTGTCTTTCCTGCATTTTGCATGGCACAGGCAGTATTCAACCTTGGAGCTCCTTCCCTTCAGCTTGGTATCTAGTTCTTTAAAATTATTCTTTAGGATCTCCCACCTACCATGTATTCTGTCATTGATCCCACCATGGACCACGACAGCTGGGTCCAGGGCCAGGGCCGGCACAAAGCCTCCACAAGCCCACATACAATATCCGCTTAAAAAATTTCCCTTGCTCTCGCCACTGTCTAAAATAAACTACACTATAAAGGTGCTTTCACACAGAGCATTTTTGGTGCGTTTTTGTGCAGAAAGGCAGAGTAGTTAATGCTGTACATTTATGCACAAAAAAAAAAAACGCATCAAAAAATGCACCAAAACCGCTCTGTGTGAGAGCACCCTACACAAAAGCAAGAAAGAAAAAGTGGTGCAGAGAAACTCCTCATCACAGAGTCAGGTGTGCATTTGCTTTACAATCAGGGACAAGCCTATGCAAGCACCAACATAACCTACAACCCCACCAATCAGATCAGCAGAAGTCAGGTCACAATCACATGAATACAGCACTGATTCCTGGCACCGCTGTATCATCCTTTCCTTATCCTATTGGACTGCACACGGGTTGCTCTGACCGGGATACTTGCGGAGGCCACTGAGATAAGGGGTAAGCTGGTCCACCTTTTTGATTTGTTTACAGTTTCTACAGAGTTAGGACCGTGCTCACTTCAATGTGTGTATTTTTCTCATTTGCACATTTGTGCTAACTTATTCTATAACTCCAAACTAGCACTTGCTTAGTGCGATTTGACAATGGACATTACAAGCAGACAACAGAAAGCTGCAGCAGTATTTCAAAATACAAACAGCACTGCACCCAAATCTACAGATTTTTCCTCCAAATGCAAGGAGTTGGAGAAACTGAGAATCCAGGAAACCCGCACTTGGTGGGACCAAACCACTCTTTCCAATTATATCCAAAGGAGTATGATACCCGCGTAGCCTCCGTATAAAAAAAAGTTCCCACTACCATCTTTTCAACAGAGTTCACTGCCGAATGGAACGAGATATTAAGTGCATGTTCACTCAAACTAATGTCCTTAATTGTGAAATATGAGGAGTTGAAATTAGCACAAATCTCCATGGACATTGTGAAAACTAAGGAGGAACTTAAGTCCCTCGTGGATTCCACTCAATTTGATAAGTCAAATGGATGCTAATGTAGATAAAATAGAGGGCTCACTTATGGAGACTAAGAGAATTAAGTTCCAAAGGGATCTCCGAGATTACGAGCAGGATGTTGTATATGAGTGGGGAAAACGTAACACTGAATTTTCCATCCCAAGGTCCATTTTAAAACGGAGGCCCAGACACTCCTCTCCACATTGGAACCAGAGAAGAGTCAGTTTTGGTTCGATCGATTCAAGTTCTAATACAGACACGAATGCTGATTCATCAGATGATCTGAGTATGAGTGCTACAGCCCAATCGTATTATCGGCAACCAAAGAATACAAGCAAACGGGGACCAAAAAACGCAGGCGGAGGAAGCGGGGAGGCAGGAAACACAGAAAAAATAAAAATGAAAACCCGCCAAGCCCAATAGTTCCATTGCAGGATTTCCTCCCACAGGAAAATCTGGACGTTCTCAATCTCTCATCGTCTCAATTGGACTTAGCCCAAAACAAAGTTCTTTCGTTGGGCCTTAATTTTTGTTTACAGGTTGATTTTGATATGTTTTCTACCCTTAAGGCTGTGAATAGGTTTGTCAGGGGACTTACATTGAAGCGACACTTTTGGTCATGTGACACTGAGGAAGATAGTGACAATGTACAGATAGTTGAGGAAGACTCCAGTCATAGTGCAGATAGGGATATTCTTACCCTTCAAGAACAAGTGTCAGTCATGACACTACAAGAATTACGAGATGCAACTGTGGAATCATTGGGGCATGTTGCCCCTCCTGTTCCCTTGGCCGGTTCTAACCAAGAGTTTTACCCAGTTAATTCGCGGACTAATGGCATGGATCGGTTCCAAGCACTTATTGAAAAGGATCTTAGGTCTTTGGCTGCCACTGTGCCTCCTAGTCATAGATACGCCAACCTTACCAGAGCGGAATAGAAGGCTCTGAAGCAACTTAGGGATAACACGGAAATAGTTATTAGGATGGCGGACAAGGGGGGCACAGTGGTAGTCTTGGATAAGATCAAATATCGTGATGGGATGTATGCCATGCTTTCAGATACCACAACATACTGTAAACTTACTCTTGATCCAACACCCGCCTTTAAAATAGAAATGAATTCCCTTCTATCGGATGGTGTAGCACTGGGAGCTATAACAGAGAAACAAAGAGACCATATTATGGTGGAACATCCAATTATGCCCATTATATATGGATTACCTAAGGTCCACAAAGATATTGAGAATCCCCCAATGCGACCCATTGTGTCTGGCATTGGTTTGCTCTTAGAAAAACTTTGCCAGTGGCTTGATAATTATTTACAGCCACTGGTTGCTGTAGTCCCTAGCCATCTCCAGGATACACGGGATGTCCTGTGCCGGTTACAAAATACCGTGTGGGACCAGAATATGAGCTGGTTGACCTGTGATGTTGAGGCTCTTTATACGTCGATCCCACACCATATAGCCTTCCAAGCACTTGAACGCCTCTTAACAACATATAGTGGATATTCTCAGGAATTAATGGAATTATTTTGATGGTGACGGAATTTTTGATGACACATAATTTTTTTTCTTTTGATTCTGTTATTTACCTCCAAATAAAGGGGGTGTCGATGGGGGCAAAGTTCTCACCTTCCTTGGCGAACCTAGTCATGGTTTGGTGGGAGCTTGCCTACATCTACACCCCCGATAATCCGTTCCTGCTATCTCTATTTTGGTATGGCAGATACATCGACAATCTCCTTTTTATATGGAGGGGCGATGTGTCTGCCATACCTACTTTTTTATTTTATTTAAATAATAATCCCTACAACCTACGTTTTGTTCACCAGGTGGAGAGGGATAGTATAAATTTTCTGGATCTCACACTCACGGGTGAACCGGGCCAAAAGATTGTCACCCAGACATTTCGTAAGGCAACGGCGGGCAATACTATATTGCACCATCGGAGCTTTCATCCGGAACATACCCACAGGTCTATACCTGTGGGGGAGATAACTAGAGCTATGAGGAACTGTAGCAGACAGGAACTATTTGCTGAGGAATGTAAAAATATCCGCGGTAGACTCAGTAAAAGGGGCTATCCCTCTTGGGTTTTGCAACGTGCAACCACCCTAATGCAAAATAAATCTAGGGATCAACTACTTATTTGTAACAAACGGAAGCAATATCATAAACAAGGTAACACCAAAAACAGTAAGAATATTTTAGTTTTGGATTACAACACTCAATTTCGAACAATCAAGAATATTATTCTGAAACATCTACCAGTTCTATCAGAAGATCCAGTCCTAGAAGAAATTTTGGCCAATGGTTTACAGGTTGTTTCCCGGAGATCTCCTACCTTGGGCAGTTTACTAGCTCCCAGTGTTATTAACCTTAAAAAGCAAAATCCTACATGGCTTAGATTTAAAGGTTTCTTCAGATGTTGCTCACATCCCTGCAGGGTTTGCTGATTTGTCAATTCAGGTAGGGAATTCCATAATAGCCAACACACGAAGTCATACACCATCCACAGTTTTAGCAACTGCAATTCACACCATGTCGTTTACCTAGCCACCTGCACTGTGTGTAGTCTCCAGTATGTAGGAAGTACTACACGCAGGTTAAAAACCCGCATTTTGAGCATCTTAACGACATTACAAATACTTCTACACGTAATAGATCGCAATTGTCAAATCACTTCCGTGATGTACATGCAGGGAATTTTAGTGGTTTAAAAATTATGGGTATAGATAGAGTGCTGGGGTCAAAGCGAGGGGGGGGGGATCTGGGACACCTGCTCCACGATAGAGAGGCATATTGGATCTTTGCCCTGGATACTGCGGTACCAAAGGGAGTAAACCTCAAGAGAGACTGGATGTTTCACTATTGAACAACACATATCAGTAATGTTCAAATTTTTGCTCAGTGGGGGGTTGCACTGGGGGCAATACATGTCAAGTACTCATTTGGATTTCTGATATATATGTGCAGTGGCACCATTATATGTCTTAAATGTTGTTCATGAAATAGGAAATTATCCTGTTTATTTATAAACCAAATAATGAAGTACTGTTAAACTCCTGATCATTTACCTTTCTTCTTTTTTTTCTTTTTCTTTTTCCTTGCATTTGTTTGAAGAAATTTTATGTACTTTTATGTGGGTAGCCTCGCTTGTTTTCTTCTGGCTCGCTCTCTCTTCTTTTATTGCGTTGGTGTATCGGGCCGTTATTGCCATGGTCTGGCCCGATCCTTCCATTACAGCTCCCACTCTTGGCTGCCGTTGCCTAGGTAAACGTCCACACCATCTCCTGGAGACGCCAAGTCCGGTCCCTTTGTTTGCAGTGGTTGCCTAGGCATCACTTCCTGGAGACGCCAAGTTTGGCCTCTCCGCCAGGCAGTGGTTGCCTGGGCTTCCATATGCGTCACTTCCTGGAGATGCCGTGTGGTCCGCAGTCCGTGATGAAGTCCGCTTTGTCGGCCGTGTCCGGTCAGCGTGTCCACAAGGTATGGCGTTCCGGAAGTCAGCGCCATTGGGGTTGGGAGGAGCGAGCCATTTTGAACAGGTGAGCATACTTTCTCATTGTTATTTTAGTATTTATGTCAGTAGTTCGGAGGTAACAGCATGCCATGATTAAGGGTGCAGTTTGCATCTGAAACGCGTCGGCGTTACTCTTTGGGTGTATGCTGTGCCTAGTTGGAGTATTGGATTTTTAACCATTCTACAAATAAAGGATTTTCGTTTTATTCATCATTCCTGGCACCGCTGTATCATCCTTTCCTTATCCTATTGGACTGCACACGGGTTACTCTGACCGGGATACTTGCGGAGGCCACTGAGATAAGGGGTAAGCTGGTCCACCTTTTTGCTTTGTTTACAGCACTGATTCAACACAGAAGTAAAATAACCCCTGACAGCGGGGACTCACAGGAGACGTCATCTCTGTTGGGAGTTGTTCTCTTCTCCATCTGCCCAAACCTCCATGATGTGTTCCCTAATGAGTCGTTCCTTTCCATTTTTTCTCTGTCCGATACAGCATGCAATGTTTTCTTCTCCTGGTCACTACTCGTCCTTGTAGAATTTACCACAATTACATCTTAGACTCCTCTTTTCCAGCACTTTTCCTATCAATTCCTAACTATGTACAAACTCCCCATCCATAGAGCCCCAAATAATAATAGTGCCCCTTTTGGTGCCCTACACAGTAATTGTACCCCAAACAGTATGTTAGATCCTAAAAATTAGAAATGAAAAAAGTCATATAAGTGGCATGTAAATAGGTAGACCCCCATTAGGTAGGTATTCAAGCCCCCCTATTAGGCAGGTAAGTATAAAGACCTCCTAAAGCAGGTAGCTAGGGCTGTCCCAGGTAATTAGCCAGACAGGGCCAGTTCTTAGGCAGATAGGGCTAGTTCTTAGGCACATAGGGCTAGTTTTTAGGCAGATAGGGCCAGTAATTATTAAAAAAAAATAATTAGAATACCTGTTTCCCCTCCTCTTCTCTCTTCTTCTCCTGCTCCGGAGGTTGCTGGCAGCAAATTGCGGGCTGCGGGAGCAGGCGTGCGATGACGTCATCACATCGCACGCCTGCCCCGCGGCCTCCTGGGGGCGGATCAGAGGGTTTCGGCTGTTCTGCCTCAGTCGCTGCTTGCACCGCGCGGTGCAGGCGGCGGCCGTGATGGCTGCATGGCTGGGTCTGTGACCCGGCCGTGCAGCCGTGTGGCAAGGGCACAGGGGTCCGGTCGCGGATGCTACCATTGTGGCCCCTGTAACTGCGCCAGCATTTGGGCCCGCCGTGGGGTAATACCAGCCCCCTCAGCGGGCGATCCGAGCCGGCACTGCGGCCCGGACACCAGCGGCCCACGAGGAAATGCCCAGTTTGCCCTGTGGGCAGTCCGGGCTTGGCTGGGTCATCACCAGCCCCTGCCAGTAATTTATCCACCTAGTCCACCACATGCCAAACCCTAGCACCAGAGAGCTCAGCTCCTCTCCTCTATCATATAACCCTATATATCACACAGCTCAGCTCCTCTCCTCCATCATATAACCTAGACTATGACAACATACAAATGCAATTTTTTATGAACTCATTTTTATTGTGTAAAAGTAATAAAACATAAAAAAAACTATATAAAACGTATACCTTTGTAATTATATCAAACCACATAGTAAAGTTATCCTATCATTTATCCCGTATGGTGAACACTGTAAAAATGAAGCCCAAAAAACAATGGTGGAAATGAGTCCCCCCCCTATTTATGGCCCAATGCTAAAAAAACTAGTAACACCTGTGCTCCCAAAATGCACAATACACACCTAGATGAGATCCATGAGGGGTGTTGAATCTAAAATCAGGCAACTTCTGGAAGGTTTCACCTATTCTGGTACTGTGGTGGGCTTTGCAAATGCGACATGGCCCCACCAGAATCTGCGTGCCAAAAAACAAATAGTGCTCCCTTCCCTTGTACGCTCTGCCATGCGCCCAAACAGCAGTTTACACCCACATGTAGGGTATTGCCGAACTTGGAAGAAATAGCGTAACACAATTTGGGATGCCTTTTTTTCCAGGTGGGGGTGGGGGGGGTGGGGCGATATACTCACTGCACCAGTGGATATGTACTTTAAGGGGTGTAGTTTCCTGTATAGGGTCTTTTTAGGGGAGTTTATTAAGTTTTAGCACCTTAGGCTATGTTCGCACGGCTTAAAATGGGACGCATTTCAGTCCGTAATTACGCGCCGTAGTGCACGAATTACGGCTGGAGTACGTCCCAGTCATTACGGTAATCCACAGTTCTCATAGAGAACTATGGATTACGTCTCCTCTCCCTGCTCGGCGAATCCGCCGCGGGGGGAGATAAGTGACATGTGAATTACTACCGGCATATACGCGCCGCTGGTAATGAAAGTCTATGGGCTGGCGAGGTGCCGGCCCCCCGCTCCCCCCCGCTCCCACCCGGCCCCCCGTCCACACGACGTAATTGCGTAATTGCAAATAAGTCGTGTGAACATAGCCTTAGGGTGTCTGCAAACCTGAAATGCCGCCTAAATAAAATCGTAATGGAAATGAGACCCCAGAGTCCAGTAGGTGCTGCTCCTATTTTGAGGCTTGTGGTTGAGCCAAACAGCACACAAGGGTCTGAAATTTTGTTCAGAACTTTGCGTCTTTTTGCCATTTGGCACCTCACTTGTCACTTAGTTTCACTGAATCTAAGATGTTAAATTGTTTGGATTAGGGTTCTCTCTAATCCTGGCCATTACTCCAAAAGGACATTTATCAGTTAGAGACACCCTATTCCAGAAGATGGCATCTGTGTCAAGCTATCACTGCTCTGTAAATATACTGTGCAGCATGTTAATGTGCTGCTGCCTGTGACATACATGTACATGGTGTTTCAGGAACGAATTAATGTACAAGATGTGGTCAGGAAAGTTGGTGTTCAGGAGGTATCAATGCCTAACAGCAAGTCAAAAAGTGTGAAACATGTAAAGAGGCACTGAAAACACTCTAGTACCAGATTTAGATAAATACCCTAACAATTTTCCCTCTGTCATCCATATCCTGTTAGAACAGAAATATTGAATGTTTTTGGACTTTATATATGTGCGTATGTTGTTTTACTGAAAATTGCAGGGAAAACTAGTAAAGCAGTGGTAGCAGTTGAATATGTGATATGTCTGTACAGGATACTCACTGTTATAGGAAGGCTGTAGTTAGATAAATCTTGTATTCCCTTTATTTCGCCCCTTAAGCCTTTTTTTTTAATTAACAGAGTTGGCTGCAATAGAAACGCAGGACAATGACCGAAAGAGGACTCTGGCCAGAGACCTGTTTTTAATAATGTGCTCTGCATCATCCTAATTGGTGGGGAACACTGACCCGATTGGAACAGGCAGGAATCTTGCTTTTCTTTCCAAGGTTTTTGTGTTCATTTATATAGGAATCTATTAGAGAGCAAAGAAGATGAGCAACCAGAAACAGAACACAAAAAGTGACAATTGTTACTTCATTGCTTGCACTAACATCCTTGCTGACCTGCTTCATGTGCTTGGGGAAGGGAGGGGAGATGTTGCCAAAATTTCAAGGAAAATGTACAAGGTTTTTTCTTCAATTAACTTTGAACTATATATGGTTATTATTTAATACAAAGAAGCAAAATGTCATTGGCTTTTAGGGTCAGCTCTTAAAACGTAGAGTATAAAGTAGCTGTCAATGGAGATGGTCCATTACTTTAACCATTTAGCAGTCGACAAGGGGCTAACCCTAGGATGAAATATCGTCTTCAGTTACTCTTAGAATATATGAATACACTTCGGTGCATACGTTAATAATTGGCTTTTCTATGGGTATCTCTATGAAGAATTACAAATGAAAAAGTCATTTTTATGGGTATGATATTACAATACAATGCATTAGCTCAACAGATAACTTTCTCTTGCACCCCCTTTAGCTGCACATAGAATTCCTTTGGGGGCAGTAAGAGTGGGGTGCCTGGGGCCCACCAGTGAAGTTGATCCTTGGGACGTACCAGTGAAGTTAATCCTAGAAGCAAACCAGTGGAGTTGAGTTTTGGGGTCACTCCTACAGATACTGTACATGACTGCACTTGACACTCGCACCCTGCCTTTTGGTTTCTGACTCTTTCTATATTTTATATAAGCCAAAAGTCTGCCATGCCAAAGTGCCTACCATGCCAAGGTGCCCAGCGGTGTCTTCCTCTGCTCCTCTGTTGGCCATTCCGAGCCTAAATAGAGGATGCAGAATTATCCGCTAATACGGAGCTCTTTAGGTGCTTTCAATGGTTGTTAGCTGGACAGTCGTTCATTCAAGAGCTATTCCTCCATACCACCCCCACCCTCAGCTCATCTGATTGTGCATGTATTTTTATGGACAGAGGAGAAAAGCTATAGCCAAACACCTCTGATAGTTGTCTATCTGCAGGGTGAACAGAAGGATCTGGCATTGAAATTCAACATGTTCTATACTTCGTTAGATCACTACAAACAAAACTAGTAGGTTCAGATGACTTTTCTCAAATGTGTATTAGGACCTTAAGGCCAATTATATGCATAATAAAAAGTCATGAGAAAAAGTACACATTTTTTTTAATAATTCAATGGTTGTAAGTATAATAATACTAAAAAAGCCAAAATGGAAACATCATGTGTAAAATACACTAGGTATACCCTGTGAATTAATAGCTTGTAGAATCAATTACTTGAAGACATCATTTTCTGCATGAATTTATTAGTCTCTCACACTGTTCTGGAGAAATTTTGGCCCATTCTTCTCTACAACATGGCTTCAGTTTGTTAAGGTTTGTGGGCATTAGTTTATGCGCAGCTCTATTAAGGTGCTAAAACAGTATTTCAATTGGACTGAATTCTGGACTATGACTGGATCATTGCAACACCCTAATGCTTTTCTTATTCAGTCATTAAACTTTACATTTGCTGGTGTGCTTGTTGTATAACCAAGTTTTGACCAAGCTTAATCTGTTGGATAGATGACTTTATATCTAACTCTTGAGAACACTTTGGTTTTAGAGGCAGTGACTAGGATTCTGGAGAAGGGGTGTTGATCCAGGGATTAATTTTGATTGCCAGATTGGAGTTGGGAAGGAATTTTTTCCCTAAAATGGGGACAATTGGCTTCTATCTCAAAGTTTTTTTTGCCTTTCTCTGGATCAACACTTTAGCAAAATAGACTGAACTGGATGGATGTCTGTCTTTCTTCGGCCCTACGAAATATATAACTATGTAAAAATCTTGTTTTAGTTGTACAATTATGGACTTACAATTACCATTCTAACTGAGGTCTCTAAAACCTGAGCTATTAAGTTTTTTGCAATTTCTCTAACCATTGCACAGCCTGACTTTGGGGCAAATTTGCTGGTACATCCACTTGTGGGAAATTGTCAACTGTATTGAATGTTTTCTATTTGCAATTAATCTTTTACACTGTAGGATGATGGACTTCAAATTGTTTGGAAATGGCCTTACAACTAGGGATGAGCGATATTATCGGCAAAAGTTGAAATCGGCATGGTTTTTAGGCTTATCAGAAATTTCTGATCACGCGATAGTTTAGGTGACAATCTTACAGACTATTACTATCGCGCCATTTTCAGCGTTTCCTGTCATTTTGGTGGCCAGCCAATCAGCTCTGAGGATAGAGGGGGGTGAGGAGGATGTACAGTCATGGCCAAAAGTTTTGAGAATGATACAAATGTTAATTTTTACAAAGTCTACTGCATCAGGTTTTATAATGGCAATTTGCATATACTCCAGAATGTTATAAAGAGTGATCAGCTTAACAGCAATTAATTGCAAAGTCAATAGTTGCCTAGAAAATGAACTTTTTCCCCCAAAACACATTTCAACTTCATTGCAGGCCTGCCTTAAAAGGACCAGCATAACATTGTTTCAGTGATTGCTCCATTATCACAGGTGTGGGTGTTGATGAGGACAGGGCTGGAGATCAAGCTGTCATGATTAAGTAAGAATCACACCACTGGAAACTTTAAAAGGAGGCTGGTGCTTGGCATCATTGTTTCTCTTCTGTTAACCATGGTTATCTCTAAAGAAACACGTGCAGTCAACATTGCACTGCACAAAACTGGCCTAACAGGGAAGAGTATCGCAGCTAGAAAGATTGCACCTCAGTCAACAATCTATCGCATCATCAAGGAATTCAAGGAGAGAGGTTCCATTGTTGCCAAAAAGGCTCCAGGGCGCCCAAGAAAGACCAGCAAGTGCCAGGACCGTCTTTTAAAAGAGTTTCAGCTTCGGAATCGGGCTACCAGCAGTGCAGAGTTTGCTCAGGAATGGCAGCAGGCAGGTGTGAGTGCATCTGCACGCACTGTGAGGCGGAGACTCATTGAGCAAGGCCTGGTGTCATTGAGAGCAGCAAAGAAGCCACTTCTCTCCAGAAAAAACATCAGAGACAGAATGATATTCTGCCAAAGGTACAGGGAGTGGACTGCTGAGGACTGGGGTAAAGTTATTTTCTCAGATGAATCCCCTTTCCGAATGTTTGGAACATCTGGAAAACAACTTGTTCGGAGAAGACAAGGTGAGCGATACCACCAGTCTTGCCTCATGCCAACTGTAAAGCATCCAGAAACCATTCATGTGTGAGGTTGCTTCTCAGCCAAGGGAATCGGCTCTCTAACAGTCTTGCCTAAAAACACATCCATGAATAAAGAATGGTACCAGAATGTCCTCCAAGAGCAACTTCTCCCAACCGTCCAAGAGCAGTTTGGTGATCTTAATCCCATTGAGAACTTGTGGTCAATCATCAAGAGACGGGTGGACAAACAAAAACCAACAAATTGTGACAAAATGCAAGCATTGATTGCGCAAGAATGGACTGCTATCAGTCAGGATTGCGTCCAGAAGTTGATTGAGAGCATGCCAGGGAGAATTTCAGAGGTCGTGAAGAAGAAGGGTCAATACTGCAAATATTGACTTGCTACATTAACTCATTCTAACTGTCAATAAAAGCTTTTGTTAATCATAATATGATTGCACTTGTATTTCTGTATGTGATAAAAACATCTGACAAACGCACATAAAAACCAGAGGGCAACAGATCAGGTGAAAATAGAAGATTTGTGTCATTCTCAAAACTTTTGGCCATGACTGTACAACGTCACCACTTTGCGGTGTATGGATCTCATTGGCTGCAAAAATCACGAGACCTCGTTTTATCTATGCTGCTGCATTTCCTGTTTGAGCTCATACTCTGTCTATCACACTTCACAGCAGGACGTGTCTGTCTGCGTTTAAACCAAAAGCTGTTCTAACAGCTCTGAGAGATAATCTCTTCTAATACAAGAAACCATCCACCTACCTACAGCTTAGAATAGAGTTAGATTAGAGAATTTCACTTCTTAGTTAGAGAAAGTTTTAAGCATATCTACTGGTGTGTGCAGCTGCGGTGGAGGGGGGAGAGGGGGTAGCAGGAGGAGAGGCATTTGAAAGGAAGATATTTTGCAGCTCAGTGTGTTCTGTGATCTTCAATTGAAAAAGCATTGTTTTTTACCACTTTTTTGGCCAGCAGACTTCTGATAGGAGTTGAAATTGTCCCTGTTTTTTCAGTTCTATTGCAATCACTGCGTGTCAGTGTTCCCAAAAAAGTCATAACTTATCCCTAGAACTTTTAAATAGTTTTATTAAAGTCCGTGGGTCTGTTTACCGCAAAGAGCTAATTTGTATGCAAATTGTGTTATACATATTTGATAGTAAATTACGCCTGTTGTCAGTGGTGCGAAGGCTGCCATATTAATCCATATAAAATTTAAATACTCTTATTGCAGTCCGTGAATCTGTTTGGTGCAGAGAGCTTAGTTGTACGCATATTATTTTATACATATTTTATAGTAAATTAAGCCTGTTGTCAGTGGTGCGAAGGCCGCCATATTAATCCATATAACAATTAAATACTCTTATTGCAGTCCGTGCGTCTACTTTCTTCCGGCACTTTTTAATCTGTGGGTCACACAGGTTTAAGGGTCATGCTGCGTTCTAGGACAGGGATAGTCAATGTCCAGTTCAACTAAAATGATGGTTCAAATACTGCCTTCTGGCACTTTTTAATTTGTGGGTCATGCGGGTTTAAGGGTCATGATGTGGTACATCGCCACCACCCACCCATACCCTGACACAGTCCCCAGTGAACACTTCCATAACCTGCTTTCCCACGGTCAGTCACGATAACCTTTCCTCTCTAGTATCCAAATCCAACCTCACTACCTGTAACCTTGACCCACTGCCATCCTACCTCATCCCAGACCTCAGCACTGTTATCTTCCCAGCCCTCACCCACCTTTTCAATCTATCACTAACCTCTGGCATCTTCCCTTCCTCATTTAAACATGCGACCATCACCCCCATCCTCAAGAAACCATCTCTCGACCCCTCCTCATTCTCCAACTATCGTCCCATCTCACTGCTTCCCTTTGCATCCAAACTCCTGGAACAGCATGTCTATCTTCAACTGTCCTCCCATCTGTCCTCCAACTCTCTCCTTGACCCACTCCAATCAGGCTTCAGGCCCAACCACTCCACTGAAACCGCCCTCACCAAGGTCACCAATGACCTAGTGACTGCTAAAGCCTCACGCCACTATTCTGTGCTTCTCCTCTTAGACCTGTCCTCTGCCTTTGACACTGTCGACCACTACATCCTGCTACAAATCCTCTTCTCCCTCGGCATCACTGACTTGGCCCTCTCCTGGATCTCCTCATACCTCTCTGAATGGACATTGTGTCTCTCACTCTTGCACCACCTCCTCCTCCTGCCCGCTTTCTGTCAGTGTCCCCCAGGGGTCTGTCCTGAGCGCACTACTCTTCTCTATCTACACTCTTGGCCTGGGTCAGCTCATAGCATCACATGGCTTTCAATACCACCTGTATGCAGACGACACACAGCTTTTTATCTCCGGTCCTGATATTAACTCTCTTCTCTCCCGGATCCCAGACTGCCTATCGTCCATATCCTCCTTTTTCTCCTCCCGTCTCTTAAAACTAAATGTAGATACAACCGAACTCCTCATCTTTCCACCGTCCCACTCCACCCCTCCACCGGATCTCTCTATAAATGTTAATGGCTGCACTCTCTCACCAGCTCCACAAGTCCGCTGCCTTGGGATAACCTTTGACTCCTCCTTATCCTTCAAACCGCATATCCAAACCCTCACCTCGGCCTGCCGCCTCCACCTGAAAAATATTTCACGCATCCGCCCATTCCTCAACTCTGACACTACAAAAACGCTAGTCCATGCCCTCGTCATCTCCCGCCTAGACTACTGCAACATCCTTCTCTGTGGCCTCCCATCCAGCACTCTCGCTCCCCTTCAAACCATCCTTAACTCTGCTGCCCGTCTTATCCATTTCTCTCCCCGCTACTCCTCTGCCTCTCCCCTCTGTCAATCCCTTCACTGGCTCCCTATTGCCCAGCAAATCCAGTTTAAGTTACTGTCCCTGACCTACAAGGCTCTCCATAACCTCTCCCCTCCCTACATATCTGCCCTAATCTCCAGATACCTCCCCTCACGCAATCTCCGCTCCTCACAGGACCTTCTCCTCTGCTCCCCTCTCATCAGCTCCTCACACAACCGTCTCCAAGACTTCAGTCGTGCTTCACCCATTCTCTGGAACTCCTTAACACAAAACATCAGACTCTCCCCAACTTTCACCAGTTTCAAAAGCAACCTGAAAACCCATCTCTTCAAGAGCCTATAACCTACACTAACCCCACCACCAGTACACCGGCCCACACACATGTCCGCCCCACACCTTCTGACCCCCTCTTTCCTCTCTGTATCAGTTACTAGTCATTTTTTCGTCACCATTGTATTAGTTTAACAATTGTTATGTATGTGACCCTCCTGAATGTACAGCGCCCTGGAATCAATGGTGCTCTAAAATAAATAAAAATAATAGTCTGTCAGTTTTTTTCTGTGACTCTTGTTGCCTAATTGTCTTGCCTAAGATGTAGCACGTATCCAGTTTACTGTTGTGGATGTTAATTCCAGCTTCTCCACCCCTGTTTGGGTGTAAGAATGAAGCTGTTCCTCTCCCATAGACTTTAATGGTCATCGGCGATAATCTGTTATCGACATGATAATTGACGATATCGACTATCGATCCGATAACGATAGTTGACACAATCGCTCATCACTACTTACAACCCCTTCCCAACGATTGATGGACATCAACAATTGATTCTCTAAGATAATTGCTGATGTCCCTTTTCCTTGGCATTGTGTTAACACAGACCTAAATGTTCCAGACCGGCAAACCAGTGGTCACACTTGCTGATGATGAATTAAGGGTATTTAATTAACAGACAGAAGCATTTTGGTCTAGTTTTTGTTAAATAATGACACAGTGGTATTTGACATGTGTTATTGCTCATCTGAAGTTGTAGTTACCTCAGTCTAAGACATTCTAAAGGACCAGATTTTGTTTATTATGTTCTTCTATACAAAACCATAACATTCAAAGAGGTTATACTTTCCCATGACTAAAGCTGTTGGCTGAATATTCATTTGGGTGATAGAAATATTTTATTAGTATCTTATAAACATGCTTGCTAACATAGACGAAGTTTACTTTAAAAACAGGTGTGACCCACACGCTGGGTCATGGGCGTACCAGTGTCCTGGCTGCAAGCAACGCCGCGACCCACTTGTCAACCCGGTCCCTGACTGCAGCTACTCACCTCTCCAATGCTCCTTGCAATGTCTCTGCTTGCCAACACATGCGTCCCTGCTCCCTAGGGCGTGCACACGCCAGCTCTGTAAAATTTAAAAACGCTGGCGCACCGGTGAGTGGGTATCACTGGACGCTGACCCTATTTAACCCAGCCTCTTCATTGTTCATTTGCTGGATCGATAGTGCCATAAGTGTTTGAATGTTCCTGATATCCTGTTTACCAGTAGTCTCCGTTCACGTCCTTTCACCACAAACCTTTGTCGTCTGTCCTGACCTTCCTGCCTGTCCCCGACTACGAATAGTAGGGAACCACAGCACACCAAACTTATTATGAGCATTAAAGTGGGTTTATTAAAGAGTATTTGTAATTAACAAAATATGTCAAATACTGCTAACAAAGAACATTTTGAACAAAAGTTAGAGATATAACAGATGTCATAGGTCTAATTTGCCTAAGGTCTTAGGCCTTAAGGCTATCAGGTGCCTGCCCACAGTGACGTCATATCATCGCGCTGCCCACATCGAGCACAGAGACTGGCCAGCTGCTGGTTGCATCAGCTGATCCTAGTGACAGGAAAGTTATTTATTTCTTATTTCTAGGGCTTAGCCTCCCTAAACCCTGCCTACTTACCTATATAGCCCCTATAGGCTACCTAAACCCTGCCTGCCTACCTATATGGTCCCTATAGCCTACCTAAACGCTGTCTACCTATGGCTTATAGCGAACTAACCCTCCTGCCTACTATATGGCCCTATACCTTACCAAACTTCCTGCTACCTATAGTCCTAGAGTCAACCTAAACCCTGCCTACCTATATGGGCCTCTATACCCTACCTAAGCCCTGCCTGCCTACATGGGCCCCTATACCCTACCTAAACCTTGCTTGCCTACATGGGCCCCTAAACCCTGTCTTCCTACCTATATGGGACCCTATACCCTACCTAAACCCAGCCTGCCTATGTATGTGGGTAACTAAACCCTGCCTTTCTACCTATATGGGCCCCTATACTCTATCTAAACCTTGCCTGCCTATGTATATGGGCCCCTATACCCTACCTTAACCCTGCCTACCTACCTATATGGCCCCCTAAAGCCTACATAAATCCTGCCTGCCTATTTGGGGTGCCCTATAGCCTATTTACCTACCTACATATGTGCGCCCCACCTACTGCCTACCTACCCAAGACCAATCTACCTACCTTCATGTGGCCTACATACTAGAGGCCTATATACTGCCTACCTACCTGTGGCCTAACTACTGCCTACCTACCTACCTGGAGGCTACCAACCTACCTACCTAGGGCCTATCAACATATCTAATGGGGGTCTACCTACTTGGTAATAGGAATCTGAGGGGTACAGGCCATAGCTGTAATGCAATCTCCATTAGGTAAATCCTCTGTTACTTCCCTCTAGGAGACTGGGCCTATAAGCAATGGCCTGCACCCACTGTGCCAATTCTGGGAAATTTGTACAGAGGTGGGCGGACATAGAGTGAAGTACTGGAAAAGTGAGGATTCTAAGATATTTGTGCCCAAATCGACAGGGTCCAGTGGTGGCCAGGAGACGTCATTATAGTGGACTGGACCGGATGCAGAACAAAGGGGAAAGTCATTGACTCGTCAGAGAAACATCACCTGTGAGTCATAAGATGTAACTGAACTGTAATCACTTATATGTCTGCAGAGTTATATACAGTCTGCGGAGTCTGTGTACACTGGTATCTACCACTATATGGTCACTGTATGGAGCTAATATACTGCATGCAGAGCCTGTGTACACTGATATATACCATTATATGGTCACTGTATGGAGTTTTTATACAGCCTGCAGAGCCTGTGTACATGTATCTACCATTATATGGTCACTGCATGGAGGTAATATACCATCTTTGTATACTGATCTTTATTCAGCATTAGTATAGGGGTATTATTCAGTCACTATTTGGTGGTAATTTGTGGTCGTGTTCTGGCGGTATGATCAGATCCATATGTACTAGTGTTATTTCTAATGTTAGTCTTGGTATAGTGGGATTTGTTTGGTAGCAGTATGAGGGTGATATGTATGGTGATGTAATCGCTCATTGTATTATCTAGTAACTGCAAGACTTAAGAGGTCCCAGTAAATGTTCATAGTCGGGGAGGCAGGGTATGCAGCCCCATCCAAAAGTTTGCTATGGGGCCCAGGCTTCTGTAGTTATGCCCCTGATTGAATCCTTTTCTCTCCAGATAGATGAAACGCCCTCTTTTCTTTTAAGAGGGTTTTACATGAAATAGCTTTTCCCCATACTTTTTTAGGGGCCACTTATTTACTTATATAAATTAATCATGTCTCCCCGGAGCCGTCTGCTATCAAGACTAAATACATTTAATTATTTTAACCTTTTCTCATAACTTGCTCCATTCCCCTTATTAGTTTGGTTGCTCCTCTTTGCACTTTATCTAGCTCTATTACATCCTCTCTATAAACTTGAACGAAGAACTGAACAGTATTGTCACGGATCGCGCCGCAGCCCGTGCCTTCGACCGCGGTCGTGTCCGTACCCCTGTGGCTCCCTGTGCGGGGCTTACAGCAGCAGTGTAAGTTTGCTCTGCACCTGCTTCTGCTCAGCGTTGCTCACCTGGTCCTGCTTCCACCCGTGTCCGTCCACTGTGGCTTCCCCAGCGTGTGTGTGCACCCCATAGGGTGGGCGCGCGCCAACCTGCGGATATTTATGCACACAGTGCTCCTGCTTCTTGCCCGTGACCTCTTACCCTTTGCTTCATAAGGAACTTCGTCCTTGGACTCATGGTCAGTTCGTTGGTGTGCTTCCATAAAGCTAGATCTCTGCTGCTAAGCTGCTGCCTTGTTAACCCCCTGGTTTCCAGAGTGTCTGCTAAGCTTCTGTCTAAACGTCTGCATTACTCGGCGCTGTCCAGCGCGCCTTATACCTGCTGAACTCCTGTCGCTGCACCAGTCAGCTATTCCTGCTGTATTAATCTGTTATCACCCTGGGACTGTGCTTCCATTAAACAGCTACTACATCCGTTTATCCGTCACCTGTGTCCTGCACTTCGGCTACCCGCCGCGAGTACTGCCATCTCTGCCCGCGGTGGGCCCTGAGGATCTCCTGTACCAGGGCGTTTCTGGCTTTTCGGCCAGTAAACGTGACAAGTATATTACAAGTGAGGCTGCCCCAATGCTTTATTCAACTGTAATACTTCATCCATGTCCCGCGAGTCTTTGCCTCTTTTACTACACGCTAATATCTTGCTAGCAGGAGATTGCAGAAATAACCACATGCAGAGAATACTAGAATAAAATATAACTTTTAATATTAATCACTAAAAATTAATAAATACTACACATATCTTACCCTAAACTAACCTAACTACACAAAGACCCTAACCTAAAACCCCCACCTACCAACAGCAGGGGGAAACCGGCCCAACAAGGACGACCCCCCACAGGAACCTATCCTATATACACAATAACCCTACTTCACCCTACAATATCTCTACAGGCAAAAAATAGGGCATAGATAAATGACCTGCTATTTTTATCACCATTCAGATAAAAATACAGATGTTATACTCTTAGATACATCCAATAATAATCAGTTGTTATAAGATCACACACGACCAAATGTACCCCTCATATAACAAACCATAAACCAACGCGTTTCCTCCAATGATATCTGGATTCATCAGGGCCAAATCACAGGGAATATACAAAAAATACTAGGATGCAATATGTTAGAAGTACAAAAAGATAAGCTGGCGTCCAGATGTTCCCGGCGACGCATGCATGCGGGTTCGTTGGCGCGAATGGGAAACGGATAACAGGCAGACTATTTAAGGTGGATACACTGTGATAGTGTCCTTCCTACCACAGGAGTTGTTGTGGTGTTAGCTTGAGATTGCAGCTGATATGTAGTAGAACAAAAAAACCTCACCTATTAAACCTGCTTGTTCTAGTGCATTCACTGGTAATGTCAATCACAGGTCACAGCGGTGACGTGCCATATATCCTGCAAGAGACCACTGTGACATGTGAATAGCTAGAATGATATGTGAACAATTAATGTAATGTCATCTACAATGATCAATGGGAGCGTTGAGGGGGTTTAACAGGTGAGTTTTTTTTTAAATATTATATCATTCCCAAATGAATGTTTTTGAATATTGGAACATCCCTCTAAATTTTCTTTAGATTGTAAGGTCAGAAGACAAGGGAGTACCATTCTTTTTAAATCTTCTGCACAGCCACGTTAAGGGGATTGCCCATTCTAAAAAGGGTTGAATTAGAGTACTGCTGTCCCAAATTAAAAAAATAAAAAAATATCTTTCTTTACATCTTGGTTGCAGAATGCCTACCTACATGACTGCATAACATTGCTATTTGGAGCTGATCACTTCTGAACAGTGATTTAAAATGTGAACTGATAGGCAGCAGCGGTGATGTCCTGCTCGGAAGTAAACAGGAGACTGAAGAGAGATGCTGCAGAGCAATTGCTCAAACCTAGGTGAGGAAGAATGTGAGTATTTTTTTATTTTTTTATTTGGACAGCAGGATCTCAATTATCAATTTTTTTTTGTACTGGGCGGATTCCGACTTGAAATACTCATCTAAAACCAAAAGTAGAAAAATAGAAATGATATGTGTTGTACAGGGTGGTCCATTTATATGGATACACCTAAATAAAATGGGAATGGTTAGTGATATCAACTTCCTGTTTGTGGCACATTAGTAAATGGGAGGGGGAAAACTTTTCAAGATGGGTGCTGACCATGGCGGTCATTTTGAAGTTGGCCATTTTGAAGTCGGCCATTTTGGATCCAACTGAACATGTTTCACGAAATTTGGCAAGCAGTTTGCTAACTGTAGCATGGAAGATGGGTGGTCTCTTAGGGTGTCTTGCATTGAAATCTATTACAATGATCTGGGTACTACGTTCACCAGACATCAACACAATTTCTATCCGCTCCTCACGTGTTAACCTCTGCAACTTGTCAATGGCTGTAAACAAAGAGAAACTTGTAAATAACTCATGAAAGAATAAAGTTACATTAAAACCAAGCACACCATTGTTTTTCTTGTGAAATTGATGTGTTACATGACCCTCTTCCCATTGAAAATAAAGTTGGATCCAAAAAGGCTGACTTCAAAATGGCTGCCATGGTCAACACCCATCTTGAAAAGTTTTCCCCCTCCCACATACTAATGTGCCACAAAAAGAAGTTGATATCACTAACCATTCCCAATTTATTTAGGTGTATCCATATAAATGGCCCACCCTGTAGTTCATACAATGTGTATTTATGTCGGTTGGTTTTTAAGAACCATGTTCTTTCTTCCATGGTATTCCATGTGGAAAATTTAATATTGAGGTCAATGGGATGGCTAAAAACTTAGTGTAAAACGCATTGAAAAAGTTTGTATATAGTTTTGGACATGGATCTGCATCCAAAGCCCCATAGAACTGGAACTTGGTTTTCTGACTGTAAATCCTCCAGTTAAAAAAAAAACCTTCAATCCACATGAAATAATCGCTAAAAACCGTGTCGTCCAATGCAGTTTTCAGTGGTAAAACGGTACCCTTAAGCAACCATGTCCCATAGAACCTGAATATGGCAACCAAATAAGTCTATGGACGCATACTGTGTGCCTCCAACTTTACACAGGGGAATCGATGAATATTGCCGAGCTGTCTGTGCACCCACAATAGCTGTTTTCATATTCACATAATAATCACGTATATACACAGTGTCTTTAAAAAAAGAAAAGAGGAATTGGGGATTTTGTTCCAAAACCTGCTCTTTATTCACCTGGGTAAGAAGACACAGGCTTTACATATCATAAGCATTTATTAAACTGAGGTCTGCAGTGCTTGTGTAATGAGTTCCCTATTGGTAGATCCTTTACTGAAACAAACTGCTGTTTCCTATAGAGAGAAGATTTGCAGCACTGAATGAAGCACATCCAAGCTGAACTAGTTTTTCCATCTGGGCTCTCTATAACCTGACATTCCAGGCACAGGGGAGGAGGAGGGCAGCTTGTTGTTGTGCTGGCATGTGATGAGTCAGCAGGTTGTCAGCTGTGAATGGGGCACTGTCTCTGACACAGGGACCCTGAGCCTGCACAGCAGGGGGCGCCCTCTCCCTGGGAATATAAACACCAGGCAGCTATCTGACTGCTCCAGCAGGCGGTTTCTTTTTTTTATCAACTTTTATGCAGCATTCATGATACAGGAAACTCGCAGGACCCTGGAAAAGATTTTAGAATATGGATCATTTTTTCAGTGCTTTGTCTTTTTTAATGCCATAGAGCTTTTTTGATTTTTAGTGCACATATGCTTGTGCATTTCATACATTGGCTCAAAAAAAAGACCTCACACCCATATATAAACATAAGGGGAAATACTGTAACAGTAGCATAAGAAAAAACGTAGATAGTAGCTCTGATGCATTTTTTTTTATGGATTTCCATATCTTGTGTATATATATATATATATATATATATATATACATAATCAACATATAATACACACACACACACACAACACCACACACACACACACTGTTTCCCCGAAAATAAGCGTCTTATATTCATTTTTGCTCCTAAAGATGCACTTATGTCTTATTTTCAGGGTGGTGTCTTATTTTTCCACAAATAAATTATAGCATGCTATACTAGTGTGTGTGTGTATTTAGGTCTTAAAGTTTAGAGTTACAAACCATAGGATGTATGTATGTAAAGGACATTTTATGGCAGCTGCAGTGACTGGAAAATGTGACATGCCTGGACTTGTAGAAGTAGAACTAGAAGTTCCAGCATGCCCCATCAGCCATCCTGTCAGATGTGTGTGTGTCATTATCATTGCTCTGTTCTCCCCTACACCCCCCAATCCCTCACTCACTTGTACACTGTCTCCTGTCCTGGGATGTTCGGAACCTGTGGTGACATCAGTCACATGACCTCCCTCCACAGGTCCTTCAAAACTCTTCTACAACAATAGGTCCCAGGGCCGTTTCTCAGGGGGAGCGGGGCTTGGGAACACCCACCCCCTCCCCACCACCTTTCTCTCTGCCCACCCTTAGGGACAGCCCTTTGTATGGGGAGCCGCAGCAATGATTTCCGCTATGTCTTATTTTCGGGGGTGCCTTATATTAGGGAATTCAACAAAATCTCTGCTATGTCTTACCTTCGGGGGCGTCTTATTTTTGGGGAAGCATGGTGTGTGTATATATATACACATACATACATACACACACACACACATATATATATAAATACACATAAATACACATAGATATAGATAGTAGTGGTCCGATAAAAAAAAAAAAATGTTATAATCCATTGGGGAAAAGGTGGTCCAAAAAAGAAAAAACCCTGACACTTACCTGGCTGCCCCCACCGCTGTCCTCTCGACTTCCAGCTTCTTGTACAGACACAGAGGAATGGCTCATACTCCACTCACATACAATGGAGTACAAGCCTCTCCTCTGTGTCGGGATGAGAACCTGGAAGGTGAGAGGAACATATCTTTGGACAGGGGAGGAGGACAGCTAGGTAAGTTTTTTCTTTTTTGCACCACCTTAGCCCCAATAGTTTATCATTTATTTTTACTGGACAACTGATTTAACATGTGCCGTGATATGCAACTTAACACAGAATGTAACCCACCATAACACAACATGTGACATTATACTTCTGGATATTTGGAATTAGTATCTGTAAGGGATCCGTCAGGGTCGCACGAACAGACACAGACAGCGTGAGGCCCTGACACTGATCCCAACCCCTGTCCCTGCCTTTTGGGGTGCCCGACTCCTTAATAGGTCGGCCCCAACCAGAAGACTGAACACTATACTGAATAGCGTGGAAACACAAGACGCAGACAAACAATACAAACACATTAAGGGATGGTCAAGCAAGCCAAGTCGGTAACACTCGGGAACGCGGTACAAAGTCAGAAGGCATAAACGTGAAACAAGCAGAGTAAGATAACCAGGGAGGCACAGAATAAAGAGGGCGAGTTATAGGCAGAAACAAACCAATATAACAGGCAAGGAGAAGAGACAGAAGAACCCTTAAATACCTTCCAGGAGAACTAAGGACAAAGGCAATAGGAGGAAGAAACAGAAGACCAGATAGGAAGGTAGAGCTGTCAATCACCAGGAGCAAGGAGCCAGGTTAACCCGTGGAGTGCTGGACGATTCCTGGCCCGGGCGTCGGCCAGGAATCAATCAAGATAGCAGGGAAGAAAACCCAGTTCACACTAGTGAACACAAATGTAGACACTATGTCAAAAACCACGGCTTACGTCGCAACGGCCATGGCCGGCGACCAGAACTCAACGCTGGGGTTCTTTCTGGCATGATGATGGCAGTATCACAATGTTACTGATATTAAGGGGATTAACACTTGGCATATAGCTTTAGCTGCCATATACAAAGCACTGCTCTATAGACAAAAAGGAATGGGTGCGTATAACCTATTGTTGAGTTGAGTGGAAGGATCCAAAAAGAACCAACCAATCATGAAAAAATGGTACACCCTAATGGTATGCCATCACTTACAGGGCTTTGGTAACTTTATTTTTTTAAACTTCAATACCACCATCTCCACCCATTCACTGCAATGTGAAACAAAATTTAAATTCTGTGTTCGTGTTTCCCACCAGCCTCCTTCTAATGACATTTTATACATTGCTGAAATAACCGAGAGCCAATCACTGTCTCAGGGGTTAGATACCCACATGTAAAGCATGTGACCACTAAGGCCGGTTATTGGTTCATGATCAAGTGAAAGATGTATGTAATGTTATTATTGGGGGACTGGTGGGGAACACCAAAGCAGTGCCACTGTTGAAATGGTGTCTCTGAATAGGAGGAGTATCACTTATTTTTATGTCCGTGTTAAAAAGGTTGGAGCATTCAGTAGAGTACTCTTTAAAAACTGTTTGTAGGGGGCAATGTGCTGGGATTATTGCTTATTATATTACTCTTCTGGTAATGTTTATGAGGGGTGCTTTGCTGGCACTGTTGCTTATTAGAGTACTCTGTTGGTACTAGTCATAGGAGCACTATGATGGCACTATTGTTTATTAGAGTACTGTGTTGGTACGGTTTGTAGGAGGTACTTTGATGGCACTTTTTTATTAGATTACTTTGTTGATACTTTTTTAGGGGACACTTTGCTGGCACTATCATGTATGGTTAAGTTTCATTGGCAGTGAATACTTCCATGTGTCAATTAGATACAGGTAAAATATATAGGTCCAAGGGCTCTTGACTAGAAAGGGCTCTGACCCCTTTAGTCAACTTCATCAAATTGCTCGGTTTGACAATGAAAAAAACTAAAAACTAGGCTCCTAACATTATGGTTATTATGTAGGGTGATGCAGAGGAAGTGGCAGTGGCTGCTGCATTCAACCAGCATTTACAGAAGGTAAATAAAAGTGCCAGCGCTGGAACGTAGGTGAGAAGGAAGGAGAGTATGGGCCTTTTATTTTATTGGCCACCATTTTTTATTATAAGATAAACTGGACAACCCTTTTATCCCAAATCAAGTGTGTTTTAACTATTGTGGGTGATAAGGGACCCATTACCACTACTACCAGAAAGTAATCATTCATAACCAGGGTTAAGTAGGAGACTTCATGAAGATGGATACCATGATCATTCTGGTTAACACCATTTGGGCTGAAACAAATGGATAATACATAGTTGTTTTTTTGCTTCTTTTTCTTGGAACAATCCATTATCACAAAATGATTATTGTTACTGAATGCAGTGGTTCATCAACATACAATAATAATTGGTTCTAAGACAACCATTGTATGTTGAGACCACAACTCTATGGAAGACTGGTAATTGATTTCAAGGCCTGAAAGCATCAATCAAACATGATGCAAAATGATGAAAGAAAATGAAGCAGATTCTAAATCGAGATAAAGGGCATCCTTCCGTATAAGAAGGAGTCGCTGGAAGCTGGAAACCACTTTCTGTTTTGAGGACAGGAGCTGCGTTGGGTCATGTACTTTAAACACAATGTACCAGAAAATGGGGCACAAGCCTGGTGCCCAAAGGAGTCACTCATCCGGACACATGTAACAGCAGTTATACTGTACTTTAGAGAGGCGGTACTAGACTGCCAATCCCTGCATGCTCCTCACTAATACATGTAAGGGCAGTACTTAACATGCACTGTACTGTAGAGAGGCACTACTAGACCGCCAATCATTGCATGTACCTCACTAATACATGTAATGTACTACAGGACATGTTACTACAGTGCATGTCCTGCCCTTACATGTATTAGTGAGGTGCATACAATGATTGGTGGTCTAGTAGTGCCTCTCTACAGTTGTTTCCACTGTTGTTTCTTTGGGTATGTTCATACAGCTTATTTTGGGGCGCATTTCGCCGCGTATTTCACATGTCTATGGGGCCGGCGGGCTTATCAGCTTGAGCTCCCGAAACACGATGTATTGCGCCGCGTACTGTACGCGCCGCAATACATCGTGTGAACATACCCTTAGAGTACTCTGTTGGTACTTTTTTTTAGGGGACACTTTGCTGCCCCGTTGTTTTAGAGTACTTTGTTGGTACTGTTTATAGAGGGCACTTTGTTGGCACTATCGTGTATGGTTATGTTTCATTGGCAGTGAATAGCTTCCCTACCTGGCATTACCTGCACTGTACTGAACAGAGGCTCTATAGACCGCCAATCACTGCATGTACTTCACTAATACATGGGGCATAACTAGAGAAGCCTGGGACCCATAGCAAACTTTGGATTAACCCTCCTCCATGACCATGAACATTTACCGGGGCCTCTTAAGTCATACAGTTACTAGATAATACAAGAAGCGATTACCTCACCAAACATATCACCATCATGCTGCTACCAAACAAATCCCACTACACCAACATTACCAATAACACTACTACATATGGATTATACCGCCAGAACACAACCACAAATAACCACCCACAGTGACTGAATAATACCACTCTACTATTGCTGAATAAACATTAGTATACAAAGAATAATATTACCGCCATATAGTGACCATATAGTGGTGCCCTACAGACTGTGTATTACCTGCATACAGTGATCATATAGTGGTAGATACATGTACACACCCTCTGCAGACTGTATATAACCTCCATACAGTGATCATATAGGGGTAGATACCAGTGTACACTGGCTCTTCAGGCAGTATATTACCTCCATACAATAACTGTGTAGTGGTAGTACTAGTGTACACAGGCTCTGCAGACTGTCTATAACCACCATACAGTGACCATATAGTGATATATACAGGTGCTCTTCAGACTGTATATACTACCATACAGCGACCATATCGTGGTAAATACCAGTGTACACAGGTGCTCTACAGACTGTAAATATCACCCTACAGTGACCATATAGTAGTGTACACAGGCTTTAAGTAGACATATATGAGTAAGTGATTACAGTGCAGTTACATCTTGTGACTCACAGGTGAAGTTTTTTTCGATGAGTCATTGACTACCCCTTTAGTTCTGCATCTGGTCCAGACCGCCAAGATGACCTCCTGGCCACCACTCATCCCTGCAGATTTGGACACAAATATCTCAGAATCCTCACTTTTACAGCACCCCTCTTACTGTCCCTCATCTATGTAAAAAACTTCCCAGAGGTGGCAGATCGGGTACAGGCCATAACTTAGAGGCCCAGTCTCCTAGAGATGAGGAACAGAGGATTCACCCACGGGAGATTGTGTTACAACTATGGCTTATACATCTCAGAATAATGTTACCAGCTAGGTGGACCCCCCATTAGATAGGTTGGTAGGCCCTAGGTAGGTTGGTAGGCAGTAGTTAGGCCACTGATAGGTAGGCAGTACATAGGGCTCAAGTAGGTAGGCCACATTTAGGTGAGTAGGTTGGTCCTAGGTAGGTAGGCAGTAGTTAGGCCCCAGGTAGTTAAGTAGGCAGTAGGTGGGCCACAGGTAGGCTGTGGGTGGAGCCCACATATGTAGGTAGGTAGGTAAATAGGCTATAAGTGGCTCCAAATAGGCAGGCAGGCTTTAGGTAGACTATAGGGGGCCCATAAAGCTAGGCAGGATTAGGTAGACTATAGGGGGCCCATATAAGTAGGCAGGGTTTAGGTAGGATATAAGGGCCTATATAGTTAGGCAAGGTTTAGGTTGGAAATAGGGGCCCATATAGGAAGGTAGGCAAGGTTTAGGTAGGCAATAGGGGCCCATATAGGTAGGCAGGGTTTAGGTAGGCAATTGGGGCACATATAGATAGATAGGCAGGGTTTAGGTAGGCAATAGGGGCCCATATAGCTAGGCAGTGTTTAGGTAGGCAATAGTGGGCCATATAGGTAGGCAGGCAGGGT
This sequence comes from Phyllomedusa bahiana, assembly GCA_025379985.1. Lineage (NCBI taxonomy): Eukaryota > Metazoa > Chordata > Amphibia > Anura > Hylidae > Phyllomedusa > Phyllomedusa bahiana. The sequence goes on from JAODAL010011373.1 coordinate 81,490, forward strand.
TTAGGTAAGCTATAGAGGCCCATAAAGGTAAGCAGGCAGGGTATAAGGGCCATATAGGTAGGCAGACAGTGTTTAGGTAGGATATAGAGGCCCATATAAGTAGGTGGGGTTTAGGTAGACTATAGGTGCTATATAGGTAGGCAGGCAGGGTTTAGGTAGGATAGGGTTAGGTAGAGTATAAAGGCCCATATAGGTAGGTAGGCAGGCAGGGTTTAGGTAGGCTATGGGGCCATATAGGTAGAAAGGCAGAGTTTAGGTAGCCTATAGTGCCCATATAGATAGGCAGGCAGGATTTAGGTAGGCTATAAGGGCTATATAGGCAGACAGGCTTTAGGTAGGCTATAGGGGCCATATAGGTAGGCAGACAGGGTTTAAGTAGGCTATAGGGGCCTTATAGGTAGGCAGACATGCATCAGGTAGGCTCCATTAGTGTAGAAATAAGAAAGAAATACTTACCTGTCTTCAGAGTCCCCTGATGCGACCAGCGGCCAGCCAGTGTCTGTGCTAGGGGTTGGCAGTGATGTCACTGTGGGCTGGCGCCTAGTAGGCTTAAGGCCTTAGGCTTATCAAGCAGCGTCAACAGGGCACTCCTCTTCTAAGACTGGGTAGTCCTGCCTTTAAACACTCAGGACAGAAGGTCCGGGCGTTCAGAGGCAGCATACTCTGGACCCCACAGTTGCATCTCACTAATACATGTAAATGCAGTACAAGACATGTAGTACCACACTGTACTGTAGAGAAGCGCTACTAGACCCCAATCATTGCATGCACCTCACTAATACATGTAGGAGCAGTACAGGACATGTAGCACTACACTGTGCTGTAGAGAGGTGCTATAGACCACCAATCACTGTATACACTTCACTAATACAGATGTTTTACAAGGAAAATGTTTTTTTTGTCAAAAATTTGTATTGACATTTTGGTATAAAATATTTTGCATAACACTAGATGAAAAATTAGTCATGTCACTTTGAAAATTTTCATCATAAAGAATTATTATAAGTTCTTCTCAGGCCTCTTGCAAAGACATACACATAGTAATGTGAAACATACCACTATATTATTAATGACTGTTACCCGCTAAAGATCTGAATGTGTCATGAAATCAACATATCAGATATAAACAGCACAAAGTAAACTGTTCATGATAATTGTCTGGATCAGTGTCTGGGACATATAATCTTAAATCCACTCAATATAAAATATCCCAGATACGACCATTGTATGTTGAAAATATTGTATTCTGAGGCCACTGGAACTTGAGGGAGCACTGTACTTTTGCTTTTGTTAAAGAAGAAATCAGTTTATTTGCATTTATTAATGGACTTAAATAAATACTGTGCAAATCTACACCCTCCATCCGTTCACATCCTTATTCTACTGACCGTTACAACTTTTGAGTTGTACCCTGTATTCTGATTGTACTGTATATATATATTTGCTAGAAGAACCCTCATATTTGCACCATGGAAACTTGTAGTTACATTACTATATAATATATATATATATATATATATATATATAATATATATATATATATACATATAAAAACACACACACACATACATACATACATATACACACACCATCTAATTTCATTGTATTTACAGTTTAAACTCTTTCTGAAAGATATTTTTGTTCTTAAGACTTGGTCACTTTCAGCCATTAGATGATCAGCTTTCCTTTTCCTGCTGTAGTGCTTTTAGGCCTTTTAGCAAGAATGAAGAAAGAAAATGGCCCTTAATGTTTACGAGTGTTCCCATTTCCTGACTTTATCTTAACATCTACTCTACGGGGATTGTACCTTTAAGCAGTTTTCACTTTACTAAATAACTTTTAGCTTGAAGTGAGATTTCATTAGATCGGTTCCTTCCTGGACCTTTTAAGTGTTTTATATCTTGCTGCACCGCATTCTACCTAGAAAGACAATTCAGAAGCAAAAAAAAGGAGTGGCAATAGACTTTAAGAAATGAAATACTTTAAGATTCTTCCACAGAACTGAGATTGGGGCCTGAGACACAGGATATTGTCATTGTGAATGTCAATTTGGTTTCATGCACATAAAAGTATTATGGCTCCATATAACCTCTGAATTGTATGGAGCCATAAAACGCTGCCCTTTACACTTCTATGTGGCCCTACTGTACCTCTGTATACATCCAATCTTATACTGTCAGATTCATAGGTAAAAAAAAAAAGTGGCATGAGACGTTGAAGACCGTATGGCAGAGAAAGGCTTCTAGGGAAGAATACCTTGGTAATGTGGTACCATATTTGCCACCATGACAGCCTTACAGCTGTAAAGAACAGAGCCACAAGGACACCACTTGCCTCCATACAACATCTGTGCACATGGCTGTATATTCATGTGGTTTACTTTGACATGCTCTTCAACAAAACATCCAGTGGGCCCCTTCTCCTTCAACAACCTGGCATAAAGTTAATACCCATCTTTGATTACCACCCTCACTGATGTGCCAAGTTCTTTGGGAAACAAAAATTAATTGGTAAGACATGGTAAATTTGGCTATCCCTTAGGTATAATCTATAATATAATAGGAAGTACTATAAACTCTTTAAGGCTATATGGCCCTCTTGCCCACAATGCCCAGTGCCGATTCACAAATGACCCAATATGGTGGCACCAATTTTTGCCTTTGATTATTATTATAATTTTTTTTTTACACGAAATATCATGTACAATGTACTTACATGGTTTATTTTAAGAACTTTCTCTCAACTTCTGTCATTTCTACCCATTTATTATCAAAGCCTTTTTAACATATCGTGTTCGCCGCCTGTTCGTGATATCTGTCGGGATACTGTAACAATTCATCCCCCAGATACTGTGGCGAAGCCATTGACTTCTATCAGGCAATTGCAGATTTAATTGGACTACGTTTGCCATATTTAGCAAATGTCTCCGGTTTCTGCACTGGACACAAGCGCATGGTGCAGTGCAGAACTGGGCTCATGCACTAATTAGGGCAAACATAGTCCAATAAGGACTATACTTGCCCTGCACAAGTCAACGGTCCCTGTCACCTCCATGTTGTGATACAATGGATGTCTTATGAATGGGGCCTAATACAGGCTTGGATGACTGAAGTGCAAAAATGGATAAAGAAAATCAGTAGATATATGTATGTTGCACCCAAAAGCAGATGTGAAGAGAAACTGCCATATGTAAAACCTTGCTGTACAATAAGTGCATGAATTTATAAAAGGGGTTCTCCGCTTTGGACAATTCCTATTTATTAGGAGGGTTATTGATAATAAAGTGACCACTTTCTGGGAACCACAGCAATTAGCTGTAATCTGTGAGAAAAGGTAGCACTACGGCCATGTTCACACGGCTTATTTTGGGACGTATTTCAGCCCGTAATTTGCACTGTACTGCGTGAATTACGGGCTGAAATACGTCCCAGTCATTATGGTAATCCACAGTTCTCACAGAGAACTATGGATTACGTCTCCTCTCCCTGCTCGCACAATACGGCGAGCGGGGAGAGAAGTGACTTGCTACTTATTCACGGCGTATATGCGCCGGGGATAATGCATGTCTATGGGGCCCCGCTCCAGCCCCGCCAACGTACACACGGCGTAATTGTGGGGCGAAATACGTCCCGCAATTAAGCCGTGTGAACATAGCCTAAGTGTTCAAGTTTACTGCAGCTCCACCACAAGGGAAATGAAGCATTACACAGTGCCCATTCAAATCACTGGATTGTCTATGTAATGCAGGACAGGACAGATTGAGGGACACTCTTTGTAACCGCTCTCCACTCTGGCTAACTTGGGACCCCTGTCTATTAACTCAGAACTCTCTACTAAGGTGTGTAGAAATAGGTTTTCTAAAGCAGTGAACCCTCTTAACACATAATTCACATAATTCTCTCTGCAGCATTTTAAGACATATTTAGCACTAATACTGATTTGCTGTGTTGCTTTAGGACATTAGTACTGTGTATCCTATACATCCGATTTTGGACAAATATTTCCATTGACTTTAATTGATAATAAGCAAGAAAGTTTGAGGTCTTTACATGTACGCTCACTATGTCATTGTCCATAAAAAAAAGTTCTCAGAACATTTTTGTTACCTGTATCTCTAAATAAAAAAAATGAGGGAGACAGTCACATCAAAACCAATGTAAAACTGTAATGGCTTTTTTTTTTTATAATTTATTTTTTTGCATTGTGGTGATGTGACAGACAACAAGACTGAAACTCTATAAAGTGTATAGGGGAATGTCTTGGGAGTTATAATTTTTTATGTTTGGGGCCATTACATGTTCATGCACAATGCATATGTGTAGTCTTCCCAATCCAAGGGTTCCCACATCAGGAAAAAACTTCACGTCACATTATTTGCTTTCATGTGCAATTTAGCTTCAAGTCCCAGAATAAAAACACTGATCCAGTGATTGAATCACCTGTAATTTACCATATACATCCTTTATAAACATGACCTGCCAGTGGAAGCTAAGAACAGGTTTAAAGACCCTTGATCTAATCTATTTTACCTGGGGCATCAGGAAATAGTAACTTGCCAAAGGTCACCCGGAGCTCATGTAGGCATTACCATAGCTTAAAGGGACAAGCCAGACAGATAGCAATTGTGTTTTTGTCTACTTCTACCTGTATGATTGTTTGTGTTTAGATTCTGAAAGAAGAGGAACTGTGTGATTCCATAGCCAGACCCTATGGCTGCATCCACACGGCAAAGGATAAAATACTAATTAGAATCCAACCAGTGTTTTACACTCGATTTTCGGGTTTTTGTGTCACAGATTTCGGGCACTCCATTCAATAGAACAGTACTATAATCCATTGTTTACCAGATTAAAGAACACGTTCTAAGTTTTTTTTCAGAATCCTCGGTTTTGAAATCCAACGGCAGAATCCGAGCTGCGTACAACTTGGATTTTGTATTGAGGTCTATGGAGATGATTTACAGTGGGATTTTTGAACATTCTAAATACTGAATCCGCTTAAAAATCTGACTGTAAGGGTGCTTTCACACGGTGCAGTTTTTGGTGTGTTTTTGATGCGTTTTTTTGTGCAGGAAGGCACAACAATTAATGCTATACATTGTTGCACAAAAAACGCATCCCAAAAAACGCATCAAAACCCGCATTGTGTGAAAGCACCCTAAACCAGACAGGAAAAGTGTGTGTGTGAATATATATATATATAATATGTAAAATTATAAATATATATAATATAATAATATAATATATATATATATTGTGGCAGGGCGACAGCAAGCAGTCTCATGTTTCTGCCACTAAGTGAAGCTTTACAGAAAATCCGCAAGCAACACGCCACCAAGGGTACCTGGCCTTGGTGGGATAAGAGCCATCCATTTATGCTGTCAGTCACAGTATGCGGTTGGCAGCGTCTATAGCTATTTTGGGTCGGGCTCATTTTTGGGAGTATGGCAATGTGTTGGAATGTGGGTGTCTACTCCCACGTGTTCGCCTGCTCATGTTTTCGGCACATGGCCTTGGGAGCCTTTACCCCATATGCCTGCTGCTCCAGGTATATCGAGGGGGGCGTGGGTCGCTACCTGAGAGTTGGACCAGTGGAGGAGTGGAGAGTGGCTCTGGCCACCCCAAGGCTTGGAGAGAAGCCGGGGAGGGGAACGTGGAACTGGTATTGTTTTGCATGTGGCTGAACAGTAGGTTCACAAAACACAGATAGAGAGGGTCTTATTTATGTTTAGGTAGTTTAGGTTTAGTAGTGGCATTAGACGAGCCGAGGTTTTGTTTTTTGTTTGTTTACTTGCTGTACGTTATCCTCCTGTGCTCGAATAAAGTGGCTCGGCCAGTATATAAATGTCGCCTAGGTGTCGATGTGCCTGCCGGTTTAAGAATAAACGGCGATCCCAGTGCTGAATGTCCCCGGGCCGTGCAAAGATGGCGGGGACGAAGAGCATGTGTGTTGTTACTCAGATGTGGAGCATGAAGGGCGATTATTGGCACTAATCGGCAAGATTGGCGTTACTACATTTGCTGGCACAAGCTCGACGTTGTACATATAAGGTTTGCAGAGAATATACTGCAGTTTGATAGGACTGCTACTGGTTACATGGGTCGCCTGCAAGCTAGCTTCAGTTGAGCAAGGGGATAGTCTGGATCGAGACACACCGCAAAACAGACTGTTGTTGAATTTTTTTTTCCTTGCTGCCATGGGTAAGCAGATGTTCATGAGGAAAAATGTAGCTGTGGGGAGGATTTAGTGGGATTACCCTTGCGGCCTATTTGTGCGGTTGTGGTCCGCCAGAAACTGCAGCAGACTGTGGGGAGATATCCTCAGGCCGTTTCTATGGAAAACCCCCAGAGAGTCTATTGTGGCATTGCCACTTGAGGAAACCCAGTTAACTCAAGGTTAATGACAGTTGATTCTGGCATTGATTGGGTTGTCTGAGTAGAGGAGGCTGCTGCCCCAGTCCTCAGAAGGGAGCCAGAAAGAAAAGTGCAGACCCCAAAAACCATGGAGTCCCACATGGGTGGTGTCCCTAGTCCTGACGGACATGGACAGACAGACAAAGATGTATGCCAGTAAAGACACCTGGAGTGGCGGTTCGTGGGTGGGATTCCAATGGACGGTTGATCTGGATTCTCAGCAAAAAGGTCTCCAGAGTGCACCGGACATTATCCCATTTCGTGAAAGGGCCGACCAGAACGGGTTAGGACTGTTAGTGTGGAACTGCATTTTGTCACATGTTGTGGGGTCTGCAACCTTTGCTCTGGAGGAAATGCGAGGACCTCCTGTGGAGTTTATACTGGCAGTGATTTTCCCTGGTTTATGGACATTGTGGGGCAAGGGGCAGAGACGTGTACCAGATGGAGCAGGTGATCTTTTATGGACGATCCCTGCCAGACAGTGCTGTGACACCGGCCAAGAGGGAAGAGTCCCGTTGTCAGTGAGGAAGTCCCTGGAATGATGGTGGGCAGAGACTTGCTGTTGGACAGCCTGGAATGCAGTGCCTGGGGGTGACAGTATGCATGAGTAAAATGGAAACCGTTAAAACATTTCACATAACTTGTGGGAGGATCTGGGTTGGGCTGGGTGGAGCTCACAGATATGCTGCCCTGGCCGATGAGTCCAAGAGCGTTGAGGACTGTGCAAGATGGAGGTAATGTTAATGAACTCTGTTGTTCGGGAACATGTGACTAACGTATTGCTTCGTGTTGCTCTGAGGGGAGATGGTAAACTCTCGACTACTTCATGGGGTATACATGCTGTGCCTTCGTGGATAATGCTAACCATTGGGTTAAATATATGTGTTTAGCCTAGCTATGTCACACACTGAGCAGGGGGTGTTGCCTGTGGCACAAGGTTCAGTCTCCAGTGGCTATATTTGCGTTCCCTGTGGGAACAAACGGTAGTAGGTGCTTGTAGAATGAGAGCAGCTCAGGTCTGCCCTTGAGCTCTTGAATTTAACAGTGCTTGAGTGTTATGAAGAGAATGTATGTCCTGTGGTGGATGTCCACATGGAGAAATGTGTTAACCGACAGGCTTCTGGTGGAGATGGTGTCGTTGCCCTAGCAACAAGGTGTCGCCTTGCCCTTTGTGGTGGAAACCTGTTGTATATGAGTGTGCGTGCACTGAAGCTTTGTGTGTGAAAGTGGTTGGAGTCCAGGCTGGGAAGTGGTTCTGCCAGGGACCCTAAGACCACTGTTTGTACTGATGGTAGAATGAAAGTTGTAGTAATGCTGTGCCCAGGGCTGATGACCATCCCGTTCTGTTGCAGTGTGATGATGGCCGGTATATTTCGGAAAGAAAAGAGCGCAAATCATGGGAATTGGGCTGTGCGGATAGAGGTCTATTAGTGTGAGGCGACTTGCTTAAGAGGGTGTGTCCAGACCCTAGGGGCAGGTGTAGTGCCGTTAATGAATGAGGCCCTAAGAGGGATGAAGATACATTGTTAAAGAATAGTGTGCTGAGGCAGATTCCTGTGTGACAGCCCTGTGCAGGGAGCTGTGTATCTGTGATGAAGTATCCACATTGATGACACTTGCAGGGAATGAAGCGGTTGGTTGGGCATGGACCTGTAGTACACCTGAGGTCACATGCCCCATTGGTGGCTATTATTTCCAATTAGCTAGCGGTTACTACACAAATGGGCACAGAGACTACTGTGACGAGTGGTAATGGGAAAGAGTGAGCTGCTAGTCTCCACAGAGGTGGGTTGTTTTGCTTAACCCTAGTGAAGAGCAGGTGGCATGTCTGAGTCCTAGGGGGTTAAGAGGTGTTGAGGCTAAACTGATAAAATTTCCTAGAGGTTATGGAGGAAATAGTAACAGTATGACAGAGGTGGTATTGTCCTATTTGGGAGACCGATAGGTGGGGCCATTTGAAGCCAAACATCACACTAGACTGGTGTTTAAAGTGTCATTAAGTTGCACTAAGGTGATCACAGCAAGTCTTCGGTGTATTATATGTGGGAGAACATATAAATGATGGCCGGAGGCTATGATTGGGTCCCATTTATAATTGTGTTGCCATTGACTCCAGCGCTCAATGTGAATTGGGCTAGTGAGCAAGTGTTAGGAGTGGTCCCTGATAGGAGGTTGAGTTCTCCCTAGAGTCTGTTACAGGGGGATGTTATGCAGGAAACATCTCCACATGTTGCTGCAGAAGGTCTTCTGCTTGACCCACAGGTTGGTAGCAGAGGTGTGAACTGGGAATGTGTCCTCTGGCAAGTGGAATACCAGGTATGTGGTCATTGTTGAGGAATTTGCAGTGGGATCCCTGCATTTACTAGAATGAATGTTTGGGGACTTTAGTAGATCCTTGTGCTGCAGAAGTTATTATTGATGTGGTCACTAAGATAGTCTCCAATTTGTCAGTAGTAAAATGAGGCGGAGTTTCTGGGTCCCCAAGAATCAGAGGATGTAGCTGAACCTAAGGGGCAGGCGATGATCAGTGAGGACCTCGGATCTTGTGAGGGAAGAAAAAAAGAAAACTTTCGGGTCTCATCATAATCTGCAGACCAAGAGGTTGAAGGTTTGGGCTAAGGTGCGCCCCATGAGGCCATAGTGGATAGAGAACTGTGAGGTGCTTTGGTGCTTAACAGCTTTCCTGTGAAGTAGTGTGATTGCTGGGGTCCAACCAAGGGTCTTTTGCTTATGTTGAGGACCAAAAATTGTGAAGACCACTTCCAGTGGGCATCATAGGTCAGGGTAGTCGGTGTGTTGGAAAGATGGCTACTTGGTATGATAGCGTGGCTATTGGGGGTTGTTAGTAGTACCTTGTGAATGTCGGAAGGCAGGGCGTCAGGGCCTGAAAGTGGTGACCTCTTTTTTGCAGAGTGTAACATGGGTTGTGCTGCTGTAAGTAATTTCTGTAAAATGTCTGTGGCCCTGAAGATGTAGGGAAGATGTTGCCCAAAGTAGGGAGCTTTGAACCTGGAGTGAAGGTACAAGTGACAAAGTTACTCTACGGCCTTATCAGAGGGGGGATTGTGGCAGTGCGACGCATGCAGTTGCATTGTTTTTGCCACTAAGTGGAGCTTTACAGAAGATCACACAAGCAACACACCAGGCCAGGCCTGGGCCAGGTACCCTTGTTGGGGATATGAGCATCCTTTATGCTGTCAGTCACAGTATGCGGTTGGCAGCAGTCCTTATAGCGATTTCGGGTCGCTCAGTATGGGGTGTTGGCAAATGTGTTGGGTGGGTTGTCTACTCCCCGTGTTTTCGCACATGTTTTTGGCTCTTTGTCATTGGAGGACCTACCAAAAGCCTTGATGCTGCTCCAGGTTTTCTGGGGGGCGTGGTCTGCTACATGTGAGTGGATGCAGTTGAGAGGAGCTGGAGAGAGGCTCTGCTCACAGGGCTTGAGAGAAAGCCGGGAACCAGTGGTACTGGTAATTGTTTGTATGTGGGCTGGGAACGGTAGGTTCACAAACCAAGATAGGAGGGGGTCTTATATTTCATGTTTTGTCGGCCGAGGTTTTGTTTTGTTTGTTTACTTGCTGTACAATTATCCTGTGCCCGATAAAGCTGGCTGAGGCCAGTATATAATCTGACGCCTGGTGTCGACGAGTGTGCCATATTTTGGAGTGCCAGCGGTTTACGAAAAACGGCGATCCCAGAGCTGAATGACCCCCGGGCCGAGCCAAGATGGCGGCCAAAGGCATGTGAGTTGTTATATATACACACACACACACACACACACTTCTGGCTCAGGTAAACCACTTTTAAAGTGCTCTACCTGTTCCAGCAGTAATGCACCTGGATGTGCCGTTCAAAAGTCATAAATGTGTAAAATCGTAAGGTTGTGGTGCGACACCTCCAGCTTTATAATGTGCCTAATTTTGGTGTGCCCCTGATTAAAAATATAGTGAACCAGGCTTTATCAGTTTTTGGGCTGAAAAGACGTCAGACTTCTGGCGCAGCCCTGTACATACAGGTCTCCCTTAGACACATGCTCAGTCACATCTCTAGCGTGAGGACATCCCACTTTAACGACAAGATGTCTATATGCTGTCTAAAACACCTAATAAATGTGGTGTGAAGCAGGTACACCTTATTCAGAAACCCATCTTAAAGTGTTCATGATGTGTCCTTTATCTGCAGTTACGCATGTCTCTTATTGCTGAATGTTCTGTTAACCATGTCCAGCGTCACTGCAGTAATTTCTTATGTGATTGTCCTTTTCAATTCTTGAATTGTTTGTGGTGTATCCCAGAGAACTTATCCATTTAGGAGCACCTACACAAAAAAAAATCTGATGAGATCAAATCAGGTGACTGGATGGACCAAAGTTCCTATAGAATTTTGATTTAATCCCACCAAAAAATAGCTAGGCGGGGCTTTCTCTAAAAATGTGTAAAATATGGTTTTAATTTTGGTGGTTCAGCTGATTTTTCCCTGTATTGCTCAATGTGATCTTTTAGTGCTCACATGTATAAATTATGTGCGTTATACATTTAATACATCAGGTTGGCTACCACTGACCTGCTAGGTATCATGCACTGATTTGTTGAGAAGGTGACTTTTTTTTACTTCACCCTTCAAGTATAAAGTAAGCAAGGTTCAGAATGAGGGGCATGGCATCCCATGACATTAATACAGTAATGTACACTAGCTCATGGCTGGCATAGAATTCAGTGTGTGGTGTACAGTCAAAAAAAACACTTTCTAAAAAATTTGTAGCATCTTGTTCTAGCACTCTTTGTAATACAGGGGTTTTTCCCAACAAAGATATTTGTCAGCTATGCATGTGATAGGTGATAAATGTCTTATCACTTGGACCCCTAAGATCACTAAAATGGGGGCTCTGAGTCTCCGCCCTTCCTCACTGTGCCTGAACAGCGACAAAGGGTTTGTACAGAGCAGTGGTCAAATACACACATGGCTCCTCCATTCAGAATGTATGGGACTGATGAAGATAGTCAGGCACTGTGCTTTGCTATGCTTGTCAGTTTCATAGAATTTGAATGGAGGAGCAGTTCCACCACTGCTTCTTTCACTCGGTCGCAGTGATGAGCAAGGTGAGGTAACTCCCAGGACTCCATTTTAGTGATCATGGGGATGCTATAGTGGGGAAGGCCCTTTAAAACGGGTGTTTGAAACCTTTGTCTAAATAGATTCCCTCTTACTAACCCATGTACATATATTTGAAAAGTGGACAGAATCTGTATAGCAATACAGGACTCTTAAATTGGTCTCCATGCAGGATTTGTCTGTAGACTTGAACCATAGAGACACATTTAAGTAGGAGTGATTACAGCGAATATAATGAGGTTTTATCAAGACTAAAAGCAAAGTTGCTTAATTTTTTAGACCAAAAAGTAGGTAGAAAGGTGCATGTAACTTTTAAATTGACTTTCTCTGCACAACATTTATGGCATCTAAATAACATATCATGTCTAGTCGGCAAGTGTCCACATATCGGTGTCTTCACCAATCTTAATAACTAAGGGTTTAGCGCCCATTCCTGATGTGGAGTGAACTACTGTTATATTGTTGTTCTCTTTTGTGCTCTATTGCAATTATGAAAGTAGCTGCATTGCTGAATTCAGTTTTTTTCTATAATTCAGGATGCGTTCAGTAAAGAGTAACTGGCTCTGTACTAATGGGGGAACCAGGCATCTATTCTCACAATTAATATACCATAAACGTTCATTTGGGGAGAGGAGATGTTGGTTTTGGACATTTTGGGTTAGGAGGGTCTCCTCATAATAGGGTGATCTCAAGGTGAGAAACTGGCAGCAATAGTTCAACCATCACAGGGAAAATTAATCATTACATGGTGCCCATTAACATGGGTTCCTCCAGAATACAAGATACTGTTTGTGGCAGTAAATCAGATTGGCTCATAGATGAGGATTCCAAATGAAGGACTCCTCTCAGTTAACTCAAAGGACTATTTGACAATCGTTTTTTTAAAACCTCTTTTAGTTCTGGCTGGTTGGCCATAAAAGGCCCTCAAGGATTGTACAGAGCTCTCAAAATACCTAGGTGTACGTCAAAGAATTTTTCCTGTAAAAACAACTGAAAATATAAATCCTTAAGCAAACCTCTTCTGTTTAACAATGATATGGCTATATTAAGTTCCTTGTCTGGGAAGGCTAGGTGTTCAGCATTGTGGCTTCTATGCAGTTCTAGGGGTTTTTATCCACATTTACAGACTAGTGTTATATATTAGTTATACATTTAGTTATACATTCATACATGCCATGTTTCATGTCAGGGAATAATAGATAAATATCTCATTCAGTTCCTGGGAAAGTTGGTGACGGTTTATGTAGAACCTGCAGCATGTGGGAGGCCATAGACCTAAAAGAGGACAACATGACTAGGGTTGGAGCCAATGGGGAGGATACAGAAAGAGGGTTCCTTAGAATCCGTTGTTAGGGCAGATCTTAGAATCCGTTGTTGGGGCAGAAAAAAGGCAGGCTGGTAGACATTTGGGGCCACATGTATGAAAACGTTACTTTGGGCAAAAAAGTGAGTTTTAGACCTAAACAGTTTTCAGACATGTGGCCCTTGGTGCCAACTATCAGGAGAAGCAAGCTTCCTCCACCCTCCCGTGTCTTAATACTGTAGGGACTGCCGAGTTTGGGGACTTTCATGTCCTTTAACAGTGGAAAGGTTTCTGGTCAGTGCCATAGGGTTAGGTATTGGCAGCTGATGTTGCAGTTTAACTATCTCAGCTGTAGGTCCTTGGAGTTGGTGACAATTAGGGCTATGGGGCTGTTTTGGGGAGGGATTCAGGAAGGCTTTGAACACTCCAGTTATAAAACATGGATAGTGGGTAGAGAGGTCTGATGGTAAGATTCAGGGAATTAGTAGGTTCAGTTCTGCCTCTGAGCCAGGGTTATTTGGTTTCAGGTAAAATTAGGGCCAGTCTTCACAACATGATTTTTTGGACGGTTTGTCTGTAAAAACTGACAAGCAACCATCCCCATAGACTAATAGAAAATCCGTTCAGCAGTCCGCACTGAACAGAATTTCTGCCGGACGGTTTTTCAGGCCGCTGACATTCCGAGAAACTTAGAACATGTTCATTCTTCTGCTTGGTTTCTGCACAGAAAGTTAACACTGAAGTCAATGTCAACTGTGCAGAAAGTTTGTGAACTGTTTTTGTCCAGGGTTTTGTGCGGTTTGCGTTTTTTAGACAAAAAAGTGGAGAATGATGCATTATAGGTCCCACACAATATATTTTGGATTTCAAAACCATCTGCAAACTGTCAACGTTTTACACTAACTGAAATAGAAAATCCATGCAGTAGACCACACTGCACGGATTTTCTTCACAACGTTTTTCTACACCGCTGCTGTAACGAAAGACTTTCCTGGTTTTTATGCGGAACATGAACAGTTCAATGTGGAGGGAGGACGGCTGAATCCGCAAACCGCAGACAAAAGCAGTCACCCTTATGTGCAAAAAAAGACAATACTGATCAGAAAATCTGACAGGTATTTTGTCAATGCCGTGTGAATGCACCCTTAGAGCCGGTTCACACGGCTTATTCAAGCCGTAATTGCGGGACAGATTTCACCCGCAATTACACATTGAATAAGGGGCGGGGGGGGGGGCCCGCTGCTCGCTGGCCCCAAATACTTTCATTATCCATGGGCGTTTTTTCCCGCGGGATAAGTGCATGACACTTTCTCCCCGCCCGGCGGATTCGGCGGTGAGGAGAGGCTGTGGATTACCGTAATGGCTGGGACGGATTCCAGCCGTATTGCAGCGCAGTACGGGGCGCAATACGGCTGCAATCCGTGCCCAAAATAAGCCGTTTGAATGGCCCTTTACAGTGTTGGTGGACAGATTATTGCCAGATATTTTAAGGGTCCAAGGACCTCTCCCAGTAGGGAATTTATGTTTATTGCAATGTTTCAGATATTATTGAACTACAAAACTGGAGCTTGGTTAAGTTGTTTTATGCAAAAAAATTGTCTTGTATGTTTGTTTATAGGCTTGTCAAGCGGAAGAAAATTCATCTGAATTGAAGACCTGCGTTCCTGGGTTCATTTAACAGAAGAGCACAAGCCTCTTCTGTTTGTTGAGACAATAAACTGGATAGGAGCGGGTCCCCATGAGCTCTAGAGTGGCATTAATGGGGGATAGGGAAACCCTGGTCCCATTTAAGATGAATTTTCTTCCACTGACAATCCTTGCAGTAAAACAGCTGCTCTGACTAATAAAAAACATCCTTGTGTGTATTTTTGGGGAAATAGGTTTGGGTGAGACAGATAGGAGTTGTTAATAGTTAGGAGCGAGTTGACAAACCTCTTGTTCTGTAATGGATAAAGCAACTCAACAGAATTGCTAGCAACCTGGAAGCAGAGGACAAGTCAGGTACTTCATGTCAATTTGATATTGCTGATTTAGGATTTTGGTGGGATATCTTACAGCTAGAGTTTCTTCATTTTACATTTCCCTGCATCACAATGCAAAGTGACCTTTTTTTATTATGGTGATCAATCTTCATAGTCACCAAAATAAATTGGGATACTCGAAAATCCCAGTAGTGAAATGAACAAAGGGAAGTCTAATTGCAGTGCACACATGTATTGCTCTGTGAGGTCTGGGTAAATGTAAAGGCTCCCACGTAATATCTTGGGCTGGAATACAATAGGCAAGGTTCTAGGGTCTGAAACTGTAGACTTTAATAAAGCCACTGACAGCAAATAAGAGCCTGACATGTGAGTCACATTACTCACAACAAGGGCTGCTTTGTAGTTTTAGCTGCACCCCAATCCGGTCTGTACAGTGGCTGAAAGGACAGAACAAACTGCAGCCTTTAATAAATACAACTTTTTCTACAAAGGCCGGGAACAGATTGACTTTGTGTGGTTTATCCGCAGCTGCAATGCCATGTCCAGGTTCCCGTCTCACTCCGGGACACAACTCACTTTTGGCACTCGTTTAGTTACTAGATTTTTGTAGTGATGAAAGTAAACAGTTATTTTAGTTAGAATATTTCTGTGGGATATGAAGTCTATCCTTCATGGCCAATTTCCAAGAATAATTTCATCCATACATTTGAAATGTATTGCTAAAATAGCTATGAAGCTTTAAGTTTCTACAATGTTAGCTATGTGGGAGGACATGTATGAACGGGGCTGCGCCAGAAGTCTGCCATATTTTCAGCCAGACATCAGACGCAGCCCCGTTCGCGATAGTTTTAAATAACCCCCACGCCGATATCAGGCGCTTTACAGAGCGCAAGCGGCACTTTGTAATGCACCGGATTTTGGGGGACATGTGGGAGGCGGGGCGCACTAGAACAATATAGAGCTACACCTATATAGCTGTGCTATGGCAATTCTAGGCGTATTACTGCTGGAACAGGTAAATCACTTTCAAAGTGGTTTACCTGAGCCAGAAATGTCATCTTAGCGCTATTTATGATTTATGATCCGCTGTAGAACACATTTATGAATCAGATGCATTCTTGGCTATTATTATGTGTATGAAATTTGGCATTTAAACGTCAAATTTCATACATGCCGCCCATGGTCTTTATTATCCTAATTATCTGTTTTCTCCTCACCCATCTTCCAGGAGCCATAACTTTTTTATTTTTCCATCTACTTAGACATATGTAGATGGAAAAAAGGGCTGTTTTTTTTGCGAGGCAAGATGAACTTTTTAATGGTACGATTGAAAATATATGATGTACTGGGAAACACAAAAAAAAATTATTTGCGAGATGGAAGGTAAAAAAAAAAGTAACTGTGCTATTTTGTGAGGGGTTTGTTTTCTACAAATTCGAATTTTTTTTTGTAAAATATATAAAAAAAAATTATAAATAAAAACTTCTCATTTATCATAAAAAATGTACAAAGATGAACAAAATTAGTATCACCATGTCAATTAAAGTCCCATCTGACACATTATCATGTTATTTATCCCACATGATAAAAGCCTTAAAAAATAACCAATACCATAACTTTTTTTGGTCATCTTGCCTCTTAGAAAATGGAGTAAAAAGTGATTTAAAATCTGCATATACTTCAAATAGGTGCCACTAAAAAGAGTTAGGGTGTGACCCCCTCAGGCAGCTGTTTTTATTAACATAAACCTGGGGTACACTCTTAGGCTATGTTCACACGGCTTATTTCGGGACATATTTTCGCGACGTATTTGCGGGAGTAAATACGTCCGTAAATACGAAAAAGTTTTTCAAGAGCCCCCATTAAAGGGGTATGTTGAGAGAAACCCGTTTTCCCCGGATAGTGCAAATACCCAGAAATTAAAACCTGTCAAGTTTTAATCCGGTCCCTAGTGGGGCCCAGGAAAGGTTACCTCTGTCTATGAATTGTCCTGACCATTCTAAGCACCCTGGGTCCAAGCAGAAATGCTCATGGGGACCTGGATAAAATGCTAAGAACCCCTACATCTGGGAAGGAATGC
Source organism: Phyllomedusa bahiana (assembly GCA_025379985.1). Classification (NCBI taxonomy): domain Eukaryota; kingdom Metazoa; phylum Chordata; class Amphibia; order Anura; family Hylidae; genus Phyllomedusa; species Phyllomedusa bahiana. The sequence continues at coordinate 98,380 of JAODAL010011373.1, forward strand.
TCATGGGGACCCCATTCAAATGCTTAACACAAGGGACCGGAGGAGGCATTTTGGTGCCTTGGGTAAATTGGGCAACTGGCATCACCCATGAAAAATTCAGAAGCCTGATGCTGGGCCCTGACCTAGCTCACGTTGCCGGCGGCTGTGCCCGTGCCCTCCCAGCTAGATGGAATGGAAAAAAAAAACCCGCAACTGTACTATCTATTTATTAAGGTTTTGTTTTTATAGTGTAATTGACAACGTGTACTGCAGTGTATAGTGCAAGCTTAGTTGATGATCGCGTTGTATAGTTCCTTGCACCCGTTTCTTGATGAGGTGGCGCACTAGGCCTTTCCATCGTGCTGGCCCTGGGATAACCCCATCAATGATATGAATTATTAATGTTGTGATATAATTCTATTCTTTCTAGTGTCAATGCAGAGTTACATGATTTTGCACCAATAGCAGACAGGATATAATAGGATAAGGCACAGACAAATAAGATTCACAGCTCACCCCATCACACAATAATGCACTACAAACAAGTGATCTAACTTGAAAGACTATTAAAAGAAAAGACAGACAAAAGGTTCCCATATATAGGCAATTCCATTATTACTGCTCAGTAACATCTTAATCAACCTGTCATCATAGCTGGGACCGACATCAGAACCCACAGGAACTAATGCAATTAGAGTAAAGATTTCAGACCAAGAACAATTTACAGACTCGGTAATTAGGATTAAGGAGCTGGCAGGGTGGACCGAGCGCTCTTTACCTTGCATAAATCTCCGGATTCCTGACCATAAAACTGGAGGAAGTGACAGAGCATAGTAGTGCGGCTGTGCTGCCCAAGTGACAGGTGCTCCTCTCCATGTTTTCTGAATCATTTCTTCCTCTGCTAGGATGAGCAATCGCAGAGTTGTGTTCATTGGGGGAACATTGCTGCTTAACTGCAGTTCAAAGAATTTTATAGCAAGTGTGCGACAGATGCTTAAACATAAAATTATATGATACTCATTGTGTAGATTATTCGTAAACTAGATATTATGTAAAATCCACCTTTCACCTGCTTTCCCAGTTATTAAAAAATGTCATATTTTAGCAGAAAAGGGATTTGGATTTTTCAGTATAAAATATAATTTCTTTTCTAACGACTATATATATAAATAGTTTTCATCACAGCTTACAACCTGTATTAGACAGAAAAACGGATGACATCACAGTTCTTTCTGCATCAGCTAGACAGGATGAGGTAGTGCCACTGCTTGGGCATCAGGCTACATAAGCTGTCCTTATAGGGGGAAACCCGTCAAAAATTTTTTCCCCCCTTGCCAGGACAGCAAAGCTAGTGACAACCCGCTGTTTCCAGCACTGTTTTCTCTTTTCTGTAAGATGCTTAAGCATTTACCCCCAAATCTTATTCAAGAGAGGGGTTAACCCCTCCCCCAAAGGGCCCCCCCACCCACTGACAGCTATTCACAGTTTCTTCCTATTCAAAGTAAAGGGTTTAAACAGTTGTGAGGGGGGCGGGGGCAGCCTCAGTGGGCGGGGTTTGAAAAAAAAAGACTTTTCTGGCTGAAAACTGCAATTTTACACGAATACACGAAACTCTCATTTTACAGAATAAGGGACACTATGTCCCATGTGACAGGTTCTCTTTAAAAGAGTTGTCTCACCATGTAGTTTCACAGAGCAAATAATGTCTTTCATTCATGCACCGTCCCCTTACTGGTTAGGCGGTTTGTTCTATGGCAAAAATACGCTAATTACCTGACCCTAGAGCAGGGAAAAGTTTTTCTAAAGGCAGAGGGCACAGAGCTTTAAATAAACAAACAATAATTTTCAAACGCATCCTTTGTGCCCACCTTATTCCCCTCCCTGTTTTTCAATAAGACAAAAACAAAGGAGATCAGGACAAGCAGGTTTGGGAACCAAAAAAACCGAGTCACCAGAGCGATAAATCCCTGGGCCCCC